>APFE030678214.1:118050-139418 GCA_000404065.3 Pinus taeda
GGGAATAGTTGGAAGATTTCAAGCAAATCCAAAGGAAACTCATCTTCAGGCAGTAAAGAGAATTTTCAAGTATCTTCAAGGAACTCAAAACTATGGTCTATGGTATCCTAGAGATACAGATCTCACTCTTCATGCTTATATAGATGTAGATTTGGCTGGAAACGTGGATGATAGAAAAATCACTAGTGGTGGTGCATTCTTTATGGGTTCTAGATTAGTATCTTGGTTCAACAAGAAACAGAGTTCGATTGCTTTATTTATAGCTGAAGCAAAATATGTGGCTACTGCATCTTGTTGCACACAACTCCTTTGGATGATGCAAACTTTGCAGGATTTTCAAATCATTTGTGCTCCACCTATCTCCATCTTATGTGATAATAAAAGTGCAATCAGCATTTCAAAGAACCCACCCATGCATTCAAAGACCAAGCACATACCAATCAAGTATCATTTTCTCCGGGAACAAGTGCTGGAACAAAAGGTCAAATTGGAGTATGTTCCCTCCAAGGAACAAGTTGCTGATATACTCACCAAACCATTGCCCAGGGAGACATTTGAATACCTCAGACAGAAGCTGGGGGTTGTTGATGCATCATCCTGCTATTGAATCTTGTTTGTTGTACGTAGGTGGATACACGTACATTTGTCGGTCTATGTGGGCCGAATGGGTCTATCAGAGATCATCTAGCACAGGTTCACGAGGAGCATATATTCCTCTAATGACGTGTATTTGGCATTATCTTAGAAGTCCTTGGTTTGATTTCTCAAGAGTTTTCTGGTCGAGTAGATCAATGTGTGCTGGTCTGAAGGTTGATTCTGTTGATAGTTGTTCTTGTCTCTATGTCATGTACTTCTTTTCATATCAAGGTCATGTAACAACCTATTTTGGTTTCCCCACTATGCCTGGGATGAATGCATTTTGTCTATCTTGTGTATTCCCACTTGGATGGGAGATGGATGTATGTATGAGTTTTGATGATAGGAAGGTTATGTATAATGTATGGAGTCATGTTCTTTCTTATAGAACATATTTTTGCAGACAACATTTCAGCACAGAGCATATACAAAGGGGGAGCTCATTCAAAGTTTTTTCAGAAGGTACTTAGGGGGAGTATGGTAGTCCACCCCTTTGCCCTTGATGTCAAAGGGGGAGAGTGATTGCTTGTTTTTTCCATCAAGTCCAAAGGGGAATATTGTTGGCATTATGATACATATGTTGTACTTGATGGAAACCCACTCATCTCAGATGATAAATTATAGTGCAGCAAAGTTATTTTATGGTTCACAGACTTTCACACAGAGAAAAGTTCACACACTTTCATGCAGAAAAAGCTCATTTCATGAAGAGAAAAGTTCACGCACTTTCATGCAAAGAAAAGTTCCTTTCATGGAAAGAAACGTTCACGCACTTTCATGCAGAGAAAAGTTCCTTTCACGCAGAGAAAATTTCATGCACTTTCATGCAGAGAAAAGTTCCTTTCATGAAGAGAAAAGTTAATGCACTTTCATGGAGAGAAAAGTTCCTTTCATGCAGAGAAAAGTTCACACACTTTCATGCAGAGAAAAGCGCATGCACATGGGAAATCGTATGGTTGGTTCATGGTATTAGTCCGACAGTTTTTGATCCTATGGTTTTGGTCCATGGTATTGCATTCAAAAGTGTTGATCCCAAGTATTGGGTCCATGGTATTGAATTGTTATGGTTTTTGGTCCATGGTATTGTGAAAGGCCTAAGGCTATAAAAGAGGAAGGAGATCATTTGGCAAGGTGTCTTCTGAATTATTTAATATCTGATAAGTGCTAGATCTGGAATACTGTGATTGGGTTATGGTGCAGATCTAGATCTAAATGAAGAAGGAACCTGAGCGCAAGGAGAAGGATAAGTTCTATTGATGCGTCAAAATCTTAAGGCTAGAGTAGTAGTATCTCTATATGATTTTGATATGTGATTTGTGGCACACGCTTGATCTATAAATCTGATAATCTGGGTTAACTAATATTTGAATGTTTGAAAGAATGAATTTATAGATCTGTACACAGGTTTCTGAATAGTGAAGTAGCATACATCTATTGATTTATGTTCTAGCTTCTTCTATTTATTGCTACAGTGTTCTGGGTTCAGAAGTGGGGTATGATTACTGTTATTATGATCTGGGTACAGTCGTTAGAGAATTGTTTATTTTGATTCAGTTTTGATTGGTGAAAAAATGATTGGTTGATGTAGAAATTCTTGATGTTTGATTGATGTTATTTGTGGATCCAGTCTGAAAATTTATGAAACGTGGTGCCTGGAAGGAAGAGAAGGTTGTAGTCTTCTATAGGTAGCAGCCTGCATACTAGTACCTCAACTAGTACAAGAACTAAGGGGGTTGTAGCTCCCTTCTAGGAGAAGATGGAAAATGACAGAGGGTTGTAGCTCTCTGCAGGTAGCAGCCTTTGTACTGGTAAAAGACTGCACCAGTACAAAATCATTGTAAGAAGAAGTTTCTAATTGAAAGAATATAGAGACATGTTGCAACAGGTGGTTTTCACCCACATTGGGTTTCCACCTTACATCTTGTGTTCCTTGGTGTGACTATCTATTTTGTGTTCCTACTCATTATTCTATGGTTCTCACATATAGATTAATGACAAACATCTGAAGAATAAATTAAATTATAAGTTTTTAAGGTATATGCAAGTTTCAATTGTTAGATCTGAAAATATTTGTATAAATTGATAAGAGTTTGATAATACTGATTCACCCCCCCCCGCCCCTCTCAGTATTATTTCCAACAATTCCTTGGTGACAAGACCACCAAGATAGCTCCATAATAAAAAAAATAAGCCTCAAAGAGGGGAAAATAGTAAATATTGTTGGTTATTATTTTGGTTGACCTAGGTTCGATCTATACTGCACACGAACAAAACCCTTAATTGCTGGCCCTTTCAGCAACGACCTACAAGCAGATTGTAATCTCACCCGAAGTGACTATGGGAGGATGTAGAATGAGGTTTCTATGCGATGTGGTGTTTTATATTATATTTTATTCATAACATTCATAAATCGCTTTTCCACATTCATTTAACTACTTAAATATACCATATAAAGCCATAAATCATCATTGTGCTGAAATAAAGTGCAATTGTAATAAACTACTATGCTACAATAGATATAAGCAAACATACACATGAAGACACCAATTTTACCATGGTTCACCCCAATGTGGAGCTACAGCCACTAGAAATATTGTTTATAATAAGAAAATTGTACAACAAATAGTCCTTGGCCTGCGCACTCAGTTGCAGGCTATCTGTGCACTCAGCTGTAGACTCAGGCCTCTATGCACTCAGCTGCAGAGCCTCACTTTCTTTTCCAAACCACAGATCACAAGAATACAACCATTCAATTCGATATGTGATGTCTCTCTTCTTTATTATTAATCCCTATATATATACTATTACATCTAGGGATATATCATCTAAATACCATGATCCATATACCATGGACTCCCTAAAAAATTCTACGATGGTCCAAAAACCATCCATCTCTTACATTATTACATGATTTTTACAAAAAGGAGGGGCTTCGACCCACTCCGACGCCCTTACATTGCGCAGTATATTCTAATTAATTCGTTGCACAATCCACTTAGCGCTTTGCTGCTCTACTGCATGGTCCACTGTGCAGTCCACTCCTCAAATGTATATTATTTACCAAAATTTAAGCCAAGTTGAGCTATGCCCATCAAACCTCCAACACTCAAATGTGACTCATCTCGAGTCACTCAGTTGCTTTGCCTTTGGTTTTGCTGTGATGATGTTGTGTGACTCATTGAACTTCTGCGGAATCTCTATGACCTACTTCTCTTTGTTGCGTGCTTCCTCTAGCAGTGCCTCGATCACATGTCCTGTAGCCTTCCACACCATTATTTTCTCCCTTTTTCGAAGCTCTTGAATCTTCTCATCTATTGTATATGATAGTTGGAGAGTCTCATCCTTCCATGGTTGAGTCCTCTATGCTAAAACTTGTTCTTCCTTCTTCAGTTCCCCAATATTCTTCTGGAGGGCCTTTCCCTCATTGATTTTGGCAAGCTTTTGCGAGATTGGTAATGTCTTCATAGATGCTTGAATCTCTTCCCACTGTTGGTGCTTCTGCTGAATCTCTTCCTGCAGTTTCTGTACATTTGGATCTTCCTACAGGGAAGTCCAAATTTGTAAACTCTCATCTAAAAGTTTTCCATAGTATGCCACTGTTGCAGATATGCCGGCCATTGCAGTCTTTAGGTCAGTCTCCCTCTGCTCTCCTACTTCCTACGGCGTAGTTGGCTGCAGCTTCATTTGCAACTCACTAATCTGTATTTCATGTTTAAACTACACATATGTAATATTTTTCTTGTATCCTTTCACTGCATGGTTGAGCTTCGCGACCTTGTCCTTTACTAGCTCTTCTTCGCGGACATCAAGGTCTGTAATCTCTTTACATGTTGCTTCAATTACCTCCTTGATCTTTGGTTGCTAATGAATTGCTTGATCCCTTTCCTAGATCATTTGGTTGATCTTCTGCTATATCGAAGCCCGCTCTTTTTCTACTTGAATGTTCAACTGCGAGGCATGATGTTCACGCAACTTTAACTCTTCTATTATCTCCATGTGCAGCTTGTGTAGTCTTGGCAATGGTACTGCTTCGATGTTCATGTTGACATGCTTCCACCCTTTTGCTTGTTGTTGTACCTTGGTAGAGTCAAACTATAGTGCTCCGGCTGGTATTGGTGCTAACCCCCCTGCAAGTGTAGGCTCTATTTTCCTTTCTTCTCCAATCCTTAGCTCTATTTGGGTGGGTTTTCTAACTGTTTGTGCCAAAATTTTAAATTCCACAAATCTGCTCCTACACACCTATGAGAAGTGCGTCGTAGTGAACTTCACACTTATTCCATGATTTTGCTGTCGCCTCCTAAATTATATCCCCAATCTGCTCGAAGTCCCCATCAGTAAGGATCGTTCGTGCGATATCCTTTGTCTCATCTGCCTTCTACTTCTTCTTGATCTTTGTGGTAGCTTCGCCCTGTGCCTTCATTTTTTCTACAACAACTTGTTTTGTTTCTATCTTTTCAGACTCCTTATTCTTCTCATCTCCTTCAAGAGGATCCTAGCGACCCTCTTCATGTTGCTACTCTTCCTGTGATTCCTGCTCATCCTTATATTTGTCCTTTCTACTCGCTTCACCATGTTGCAAGGTGTCCCCTTCTGTCACACTATCTTCTGCCTCTACCTCTGGCGCAGTCATCCATTCTACGGGCCACTTTTGTACTAGTGTGAGGAGATCAACTTTTGTCACTAAGTATGACAGTGGGTTCCATTTATTCTTTGTATCCCTGCAGGCTTGTGTGTACACTTTGTCAAAATTGGCCTTGAACTTCGCAACAATGCTATATTTTTCGTATAGGCTCGGTGACAGGTGAGGGTGTTTGGCCACCAACATATGCAAATCCATGCGATATAACATGAAAAACATAATGTTGTCCATTTCTCATGATGGTTGGGTGGTATACCACAGTGAGGCATACCACGCGACTTCACATACATCTGAATCTATCAAAGGGAACTGTAAATCCTCTGGTTCTCTCCATGTCAACATTGCAATTATAAATATCAACCATGCATAGGGGAATGTGGTACCTTTCTCCTAAACCTTGTGGTAGTCATCCAAAAATTCTTTGCTAAGTTACTCGTCCCAATTGTACTGAACCCCATTTGCGCATTGCGCAGCTAATGAAACCACCGCTGTAGGGATCTCATTAGCCCGACACTTTCTCGTGATCTTCCCAGCCAATATGTGTGTTACAAAGCGAACTTCCTGATCATTGATTGAATTTATACCATATCCCCTTTTCCATTTGTCACACCAGAGTTTTTCTTCATGCTCTCAGCTATGGCGCAGTCCTGATCCTTTTCAACGAATTCTTCCTGAATGTTTTGCTCTTGATATGGAAATTTGGTGATTCTGCATATCAACATTGGATCTATAGGGCTCTTATTTCCCATCCATAAGCATCCACTATGCACCATCACGAGAACCTGTCGCACATAAGTTTTTCTCCCCAAACTTTTGCCGAAGTGCGGCACATTCAACATGTTCATCAACCCCAAATGCACCAATCCATTTTCCCATTGTTGCGGCTCTAATATTGTCACTCCGGTCTTTGGGTAGTTTACTTGTTATAGATATCGATCTGGTGAAAACTATAGGTATTTCTTACTCTTGTTGAAGTCGTACTCTGTGAACTTCAGCTATGGTATTTTCCCAAGTAATTCCCCTGTAAATGGTACTTCCTCTGGCAGTAGGGTGTGAAGGTTCTAAACTTCCCATCCTTCGAGTCTTTTACTAGTTTAGCATTTAGTTTTCTCAGTGGAATGTATGGTGGTAGAGGCGATGGAAATGATGTTCCATCTGTTTCCATCTGCTCTGCATGCTCTGCTTCTGCCTCACTATCTCTGACTTGCTCGGGTTGTTGTTGAGGTTCGACATGTTTCTTATCTTGTTTCTTCTTCGTTCTCTCTTCCTTGGTTGGTTTCTTTTGTGGAGATCTCCGCTTTTTTCGTGATGAGCCTATTGTGGTTGCTAGTTTTGTAGGCATACCAATTTCCATGATTAAAGATAAGCCCTTCTCACGAAATTACAAACAATTTCTTCCCAAGAACGCTCAGACAACATACGACAATGAAAATTTCTGCAACTTCTTCGCACTATCAACACTCGAACTCTTATTTCAGCAAAGTTCCAAATCTGGGTGAGATGTGGTTTTTTATAGAAATTTCGAGTTTCTAACCTCATCATTAGCGTAGATTTTATCTAGATTGTCTTCATTAACTTCATATCCCTCCTTAGATCTTGTCAATCTGTCCTCATAAATGCAACTTTCAACATGTTTTAATGTTAACTTCCTTTTAATGGTCATATTTTTTCTGTGAACTTCGACACATCCAAATTGTAGCGAACAACCTTTATTACGCTGCAGCTCCTATGTACTTCGACATAATACAAACTATAGTGAAGTAACTTCCTATGTTGAATCTCTATGCAATGTATTTTTTAGTCCAGTGCCCACTTTCAACTGTTGGTGGCATTAAGACTTTTCTCCTTTCTTCTTTAGAGAGAGGTTGTAGGGACATGGTTGTCCCTATACCACTTCAACCTGCCGCCATTTACTTTTCCTTGGATCAATTCTCCATTTAACTTTGCTAATTGAGTTGTGCCTCCGCCAGTAATATGCTTGATAATATATGGGCCCAACCAATGCATCTTGAATTTTCTTGGAAATTTCACAAACTTGTTGTCATAGAGGAGAACAAGGTCTCCTACCTAGAACTTCTTCTACTTAATATGTTTGTCATGCCAAGCCTTTTCTCTTGATTTTTGTACATGCTGATGGAATCCTACTATAAATATGTCTTCTTCCAAAGCAATCAACTGTGACATTCTTTCCTACATTATATCAGGGTCTGCCATATCTGTAAAAGCTGCAATCCTCAAGCTAGGAATGATGTACTCCATGGGCATCACAACTTCTTTCCCATAAACTAATCTGAAGGGTTTCTGACCTATCAACTTTTTACATGTGGTCCTATAAGCTCATAAAATTGTTGGAATTCTAAAGTCCCAGTCATCTTTGTTCACATTTCATACCTTAGTCGGTGCATTTTCCAAAATGTTATTAAATGCTTCTACTATTCCATTGGCCTGAGGGTGATAAGGGGTACTCTTTTGATGATAAAATTGGAATTCCTTAGTCAATGCTTCAATAGTTTTATTCAGGAAGTGGGAACCTTGGTCATTCATCAAAATCTTTGGACACCCAAATCTAGACAATATATACTAAAAAATAAACTTTACAATAGTCTTTGCATTGAAGTCCCTTACCAATTGTGCTTTGATTAATCTTCTCAAGTAATCAGTTGTTGTAATTATGTACCTTGCACTAGTCCTCTTTCCAGGTGGGTTGATGGGTCCCACAAAATCAATAGCCCACTTATTAAAGGCCTGCAATGTAACTTGTGCTACCAATGGAATCTCATCTCTTCTTGAAGGTTTTCCTGTTATTTGACACATATCACATGCTCTGCAATATTTATTTGCATCTTTGTGTAGTGTAGGCCACCACAATCTTAATCTTAAAATCTTCTGCGCAATATATTTTCCTACATAGTGTACACCAATTGCGCGACCATGAGCTTTTGTTATAATCATCTGTCTTTCATGTTCAAGAACATATTTGCACAGTATTGCATCTGGTGCCATCTTATATAATTGTTCTGCTATTAATGAAAAGTCAGTTTCCTTAACCACTAATTCTTTCTTTCATTGCATAGTATATTCAAAAGGATGCATCCCAATGGTAAAAAACAGAATGATATCTACAAAATGGTCGTCTGCGACTCTGATTGCAAATAATTGCGCATCAGGGAGTTTATCCTCTATGCTAGTTGGTTCTTTCCCTGTTTCCAATCTTGATAGATGGTCAGGTCTTGCATTCAGTCTTCCTAGTAACAATGATTTCAAAGTCATATTCTTGGAATAACAATAACCATCTACAAATATTTCCTCCTAAGACAAGATTATTAACCAAATACTTCAGTGCAGAATGGTCTGTAAACATTTTAAAGTGTGATCCCAGCAAATATGTCTAAACTTATACAAATCATACACCATGGTCAGTTTTTCCCTTGATGTAGTGGTGTAATTCTTCTTTGCTTTAGATAACGTTATACTTGAAAAAGCTATAGGATGATCAATTTCTCTTGCATCAGGTTGTGCCAATAATACTCCCAAAGCTATACAAGAGGCATCCACATGGACATGGAATTCCTTATTCTAATCAGGGAACACTAATATAGGCGCAACTACCATTTTTTCTTTCAATATGTCGAGGCTCTTCTGACATTCTTCATTCCATTGAAAAGTTACATCCTTCTTTACCAATTTCTCCATAGACATAGTGATTTGCACATACCCCTTGATGAATTTCCTGTAATACCCAGTATGTCCCAATGTAATGCAAAGTTGTCTTACTATCTTAGGTGGAGGTAAATTCACAATAATAACAATCTTAGCAGGGCCCACCATTAGTCCTTTCTTTCAAACAATATGTCCCAAAAATATGCCAAAGGGTACAAAAAATATGCACTTCTTTAGGTTTAGAGAGATCTGATATTGTCTACTGTGTCAAGAATAAGTCTTAAACTTCCAATATGTTTGCGTAGCAACCCAAATACTATCCAATCATCAAAGTATACTTCTAAAAAATTATGGATGTATTCCTTAAAATATGCAACCACTCTCGAAAATATAGTAGGGGCATTCTTTAATACAAAAGGAATTATTGTGTATTGATATGAGCCTCATTTTGTAGTAAATGTGGTCTTATGCTGATCTTCAGGTGCAATCTTAATCTGATGATACTTTGAAAATCCATCTGTAAATGAGTAAGCTTTCTGACCTCCTACATTGTCTAGCACTTCATCTGTGAAATGTTTAGGGAAGGGATCATGTAAACATGCATCATTTAACTTCCTCAGATCAACACAGATCCTAATTTCTCCTTAAGTATTCTTTTCTTGCACCACCATAGGACTCACACATTCAAATTCTTCTATTGGTTCAATAATTCCTGTTGTTATCATCTTATCAAGCTCTATCTTTAGTTTCTCCTTATACTTTGGGTTCAACCTATGAGGCCTTTTTTTGAGTGGCTTCACATCAGGCTTAAGGTGAATCTTCATGATTCCTATATCTCCTATTATACCCTTCATCTCTGAAAACTTGGTGGGAAACAACTCCTGATATTCGTGGAGTAACTCTGTAACTTTACTGAATGTCTCTTCATCCCAGTAGTCTCCTATTGTTACAAACTTGGGTTCCTTTTTTGATCCTATGTTCACCTTTTTGGTCATCAGTGGCTTTGTTATATCTAGTGTCTCTAATTCAGATCCATTTACTTTGTGGTATCCCTTTGTTATCTAGGAAATTACTTCTATAGATAGAAGCGATCCCTTTAGCCCAATGTGTGGGTCTAGTAATAACCATGAAAAAACAAGCAAACTTCGCTAACCTAAATGAAAATGTCAAATGAGAAAGGGAGATGGCCTACCTCTCTCCTACGTGCTCAACCTTTGATGATGATCCTGATCCCTTAACTCCTAGGCTCGCTCTTCGCTATTACTTGCGTCCAAATACCACCAAGAGAGATCAAAAGACAACAACAAGAGAGGTCATATCATATGCATTCCAATATAAGTTATACAACAGTTCAAGGAGTATTGTAGTAAGCAAACCATCATAGACAATCTTATGGGAAGTAAAACATGCTTTGTATTAATGATTAAATCAAAGAGGGAAGCATACAATCGGTGCCTTAATGTTGAAGGCCTTCTTCAGGATGGCTCCAAGTCTAAACCAAACTTAACAAGCTCTCATTTCCTCTCTCACAAAAATGGTAGCATCTAAGCACAATTGAGCACAAGAATGGAAACCAGCAATGACCAACCCATTGAGGAAAGTGAAGAATGAATTTCTAGTGATGGAGAGGAGGCTAGAGATCCACCAAAGGGGGAAGAAGGTCCTTATCCAAAAGGTAAGATCCGTAAAGGTAGGATCAAAGGCTCTAAATGGGAGTACCTAACCATATCTTCATCCAACAACTACCAGGTCGTTGTTCTCAAAGCTTCTAGTAAGAGAATCTTCTACTCCAATTTTGGAGAAACTGCCTGAAAAGGATTAACACGGATTTTCCTATCCAAAGTCGCAATACCAACGCAAGTCACTAGTTAGACAAAAGGTTAACAACACAGATTTACCTACTAAAAGTAGTGTTTGTCTTGCAAATTAGGGTTTTTCACAAGTTTTTCCAGAATTACTTCAAGACATTAGTTTTGCATCTCTTTAGGGATGTGTTGAGCATATAATTCATTGTGAATGAGTTTACACAACTTTTTTCGCTTTAGGACATTTGTGATGACACTGGCACAAAGGACGACACTTCAGGTACATAGTTGAGAATGTGACAAAAATATTATGTAACAGATGCTCCCTAAATCATGAAAGTAGAACAATAAGTGATGGCTAAAGTGATTTATCAGTTAAGGCAAGGAACTTGAAAGACCACCATTAGGAGACCTGCAAATCAAGCATGATATAATATATGACATCTTTGATATATACATATGCTTGATAATACATCTGAATAGACATCAAAATATAATACATGAATCCACGATATGGACGCAGCCATCCATCTGAAAAGGATCATGTCTATGGATCCATGGCATGGATGCAACCATCTGTATGAAAAGGATCATGTATACAATCATGAATACTTAATAACCCCACACAACCTAGATTTATTAGATGAAATCTAGGGTCTTCATCTTTGTCTCGATCCAACCAAAGTAAGAATCTAACCATGTGAATCAACATGTTGGAGTCAAACATGGTAGAAACCACCTAATTACCAGTCAATGATGTAAACTGTTAACAAGGATGAGAGAAACCACCAATAGTGACAATGGTTCTCAAGGTACAATAGTACAATATTCAAGTGTGAATAGGTGAGTTGAAGTCGAACACTTGCAGAATCATTCGATCGAAGGCCAATGATGTAATCCTATCATCGAATACGAAGAACTTTCCATTGAGGTATGAAAGCTCCAAGGTACTAAAAGGGAATTTCTAAATCATCTTCCTAGATAATGAGTTGAAGTCGACAAGAAGTGATCCGTCGAAGGAGAGCCATAATGTTTCCCACATCATCTAAACGAAACAAAAGACTTTGTCAATTTGGTGAAAGTGATTCAGGATTGTAGAAGAGAAGGTCAAATGGGGTATAAGAGGTTTGAATTTACAATCGAAACTTCTCTTCAACATATCGGCAACACGAATCTAGAGTTTGGCAACATTTGACTTAAAATGGGATCAATGGTCACGATGATAATAGGTAATGATTAAATGAGAAGCAAATGGATTTCACAAACCCAGGAAAGCAAGTGACTAAGTGAGGATATCCCAAACCTGACACGAAATGTAGATGAGTGTCATGTTCAAGAGAGACGTGTTGTCTTTCATATAGAATACAAGACACATTTACTTCCATTCCCCCCTACCTTTTTTTCCCAAGGAAAAATCGTAACCTTTCATTAATTTTGAAAAAATACATATAGTAGATGCTTGACAGCATATGCATCATTGTCTCTTTGTCAAATAAGTCTCAAAAGTTTCATCAAAAACCATTCCTATAATGGCTGGAAAAAGAAACATATTCACCACGCAGGGTGATAGCCTGAGAGAGTCTAAAATGTATGTTCAAAAACTGTGAAATCTACAATATATACACCACATAGGGTGATCCCTCATATAATCTACAAATAATCTATAATATATACAGTATAAATTATAACCGAGAACTTCTAGTTAAAATTTAGGGTCAATCTACTCGATGATATGCTTGATCTATATATGGCCCGTGATCATATTGGTACTGTGCAGTACCCCTTTCCTCTTGTATCATCCACTGACCTCTGGGAAGTAGCATGGCCTCCTTGGAAATCCTGTCATTTCTGTCGTTATGCTCCCTGCAAATATGATGACATATGATGGAATTAAAATGTGTTTTGAAAATGTTCACTTCATCCAAAATATTTGTAAGTGTGTGTGCATGGAAGATTGTGAAATTATTGAACCAATAAATAATGATTTTAGAGTCTCTGTAGATCTGAAGATTGTTGCAATCATGGCTTAGAGAGAAATGAAATAAATGGAAAAGGGTGGTAAGTTCTGAAAAATGGTTTGTTCCTTCACCAAGTCCCAACTTGACCCTAAAATGATGTTTTTCAGAGAGGTACAGTAGAAAACCTCCCCCACACCCATGTTCCTATGCGGCACTATCGAAATAAGCCCATGGAATGGAGTGGTCAATGGGATCGAGTTCTAATGGTCTTCGGGGACGCGGCTTAGAATATTTAGGGAGCTCATGATATGCGGAGATGATTTTCGCAGTGATAAACTGCCATTTGACTACACAGTCTTCAAAGATCATTTTGTTCTGTGCCAGCCAGATAGACCAGCATATAATCAGAGGAAGGCAAATCAGGTTGGTTCCTGAACGCGAGTTGTGCCAGGTATTCCAAGCTTGGTTGATGTTATCCCCTTCCCATCTACCAATAAAATGAATCTTTGTTGCGATGGATCTCCAAAGGTTGACCGTAGCTTCACATTTTAGAAAAATATTCTTGGTCGATTCAGATGTTTGCTTGCAAAAATCACACTGGTGAGGTCCGTGGATGGCTCTGTGTGTTAGGGATTCCCCAGGGGGGACTTTATTGCTGAGTACACACCAAAAGAAGAGCTTGGTCTGAGGTGGGGTTTTTAATTTCCAGATAGCCTGCCACCATTAATGTGTAATCTCTGGTTTTTCGTTATTTATCAGCCCAAGGTAACCAACCTTTGGGGTGTATACTCCATTTTCAGCAAGGCACCACATGATTTCATTCGATCCTTCTTTTATTCTGATGTGTGACTCGGTTAAGGTAGCAGTTTAATTATTCCATATTTGGTGCCAATGAGGTGGAATATTTAACTGATTAGTAGATTTCTAGGCCTGTGCATAAATGGTGGAATTAACCTGGTCTGCTATATGAGCAATCACACTGATATCTCTCCAATTTAAATGGAGGATTAACTCTATTGGAAGCTGGAATCGACCACCTCCCCCTGTCTAGGGGTCCAAATTGATGCGCACTTTTGTGCCATCATTTATCCCCCATGCTAAATGATTGTGGATGTTTGGGAGAGAATGGAGCAGTGCTTTCCAAACCAATGAGATACCATTCCTTGTCCATTGCAGCAGCTTAACCCAGTCCATGATTTGGAGAGGCCATATGTATTTGTGGTATGTAACAAAGGTCCAAAGGTTCTGTTCGTTGAGGAGAGTCCATCCCAATTTTGCTGTAAGAGCTTGAGCAAAAAGGGTTAAATCTTTGAGTCCCCACCCTCCCCATTTTTTGCGCAAGGCAATCTTGTTCCAACTAACCCAGGCAAAAGTTCTCTTATCCTGTTGACCATTCCAAAGATATCTGCTACAAATCTGTTGGAGGCGAGCAAGTATACTTCTGGCTATCTAGGCTAAAACCATCTAGAAAATAAGGGTAGCCTCCAAGACTGATTTTATTAGCACTAATCTTCCAGCTCTGGACAAGAAGTGATGACACCAATTTGTTAGCCTTTTCTCCAATTTCATGACCAACCATATCCAATCTGCAATTTTTTGGCTCAAGGGTTTGATCCAGAAACCCAGGTATTTGAATCCACGGTCAAGTGGGCGAATACAATATGGGAAGTGTTGATGTGAAAATCGAGATTCATGGATGGATGTGTGGGCCAATGTAATGGTAGATTTCCCATGGTTTTCCATCATACCTGTAGCCCGAGAAAAAGTGGAAAGAAGCTTATCAAAGGATACAGAGTCTCGAGTGCTACCATCTAGAAAAATAAGGACATCATCTACAAATAGGAGGTGTGTGAGATAACAATGATCATTTATTTTCAGACCGAATAGTTTGTCATTTCACTTTTCATGTGCTATTAACCGACTGAGTCCTTCCATGACAATGAGGAATAGGAGGGGGGATAGAGGACATCCTTGTCTGAGTCCCATTTCAGCATGAAAGAAATGGGACGCAGAGCTGTTTATGAGGACACTGAAGGATGCCATTGATATGCAAGACATGATCTAGGTGGTGAAAAGATGCAGGAAACACAGGTGGATAAGAAACATTTTGATGTATAGCCAGCTAACATGGTCGAAAGCTTTTGCCAGGTCAATCTTTAAAATGATGTCGTTTAGCTTTCTGGATCTAATAGAGTGTACAACCTCTTGTACGGTACCAATGGCTTCATGGATCTATCGGTCTTCGAGAAAAGCGAACTGCTCAGGTGAAATATGGTGAGATAGGATGGGTCTCATTCTGTTGGCAATGATCTTAGAGATGATTTTGTAGAGACAATTTCAGAGGGAGATCGGGCGGAAGTCATTGAAGGATGATGGAGAATCAATCTTGGGTATAAGGGCAATGAAGGTGGAATTAATGGTATCATACAGTTTTCCAGTAGTCCTGCACTCCTCCACAACATTGAGTAGATCTTGTCCCAAGAGATCATAAAATGCTAGATAAAACTCAATATTCCACCCATCTGTCCCTGGGCTTTTATATTTTTTAAACCACATTAGGGTCCCTTCAAGTTCAGCAGGTGATACTGGTGAATTGAGCTCCTCTGCCACCTCATCATCTACAAACCTAGGGAAATAGCCAGCCACTTGTATAATATCCGCTAGATTGGTCTCTTGGGGATATTTGTAGAGATTTCGAAAGTGTGAGGTACCCAGAAGAGATAGCTTTTTGAAGGTGTCAGCCATACCTCCATCCGAAAGAGGCATTTTCCAGATTGTATTAGCTACCTTTCTTCCCTTTGCAAAGTGCTGATAAAACTTTGTGTTATTATCTCCAGCTTGTAGCCATATTAACCTGCTCTTAACTCTCCAAGTTTCTTCTCTTTCCTTCAGTATTTTGTCCTTCTATTTCTCAAGCTCAATGAGATGTGATTTTTCGATTGCAGATGAAAAACCCTTATTGTTGTCATCCATAAGGGCATTCAATTCAGATTCAACCAAAGATAGGGTCTGATCCTCCCTCAGTTTGTTCTCCATGGCCCAGGATATGGATAGGTGCTTAATCTAAGATAGATTGTGGCAGAAACCCTCAGCCAGGGATCTCTGATTCGAGATAGAATGAGCTTTCCAATAGTCAGTGACCATCTTGATGTGTCTCGCATCCTGTAGCCGGACATGATTGAATTTGAAGAGGGGTTTAGGTTTGGATTCGGGACCAAGGATCTCCAAGTCTATTGGGGAGTGGTCTAATATGCCCCCAGAGCCCACCCATTGTCTATATCTATTTAGAGTATGCAACAATGGCACCTTAATTAGAAATGAATTGAGCCTCCTAGCTAGTGTTGCGTCCCCTACCCTTCTATTTATCCATGTGGGCAGGGGATTTATCATGGGGACATCCATGAGGTTGTGCTGCTCCAAAGAATCCATAAAGTAACCAAACAGGGGATCTACTTGAGCTTGGGATCCTCAAGATTCCCCAAATCCTATGGAGAAATTGAGATCAACCCCGATGACCAGCTGATCGAAAGAAGTGATTTCTAAATTGAGAAAATGCTGCTAGAAATCCTCTCACTGATGACTGGGTCCATTTACATTAATAACCCAGATATTCATACCCAGATCGACAGAGAATATATCCATACCTATGAACCCTAATCCTTCCCTGGATGTTGTTACCTTAATAAGGCGTGGATCATATCCAATGGCTAATCCCCCCGATCGACCTGCAACATCAAGGGAGTAAAATAGCCAACTAGGTTTTAATGATACTAAGGTTTGATTGATGAGATTAGCATCCCCCAGGGTTTCTTGCAGCATGATGAAATCCATGGGCTCGACTTCCAATAACCTATGTAGGGCTAGTTTTTTGGAGGCACTAGCCATTCCTTTGCCGTTGAAGGATAGCCATTTCATGGTGGAACCATCCCAGGGGTGTTCAAAGCTCTAAGAACCCCTTCTAGAGTGGATTTTTTTCCAGTGACAACTTCTGCCCCGACCTTCTGAATGGATTTTTTGAGATTGGACTTTCGGCCACGAGATGAATGAATAGCCGGACTAGGAAAAGTGAGACCTAGCCCTGAATAGGAGGGAGTAAGGTTCTTTGGGAGTGATCGAGAGCGAAGGTTGTATGGATGAGTCAATTCCAATTGATCCATGGCGGATAGGGGGGGTGGGGGTGGGGGGTAAAGGTGGAGAAGGGATAGATGGGGTGGTGGTGGAAATGATGGGAGGAGGCAAATTAAGTGTGTAGAGAATGGAGGGAGAAATGAACCTAAAAAAAGTAGAATCCAATGATGCACTGCAAGAAAGTGATACAGATGATACAGATGAGATAGGGATAGAGGAAAGAGGAGTACCCACTTTTCTTGCGGCCTCAGCAGTAGCAGCTTAGGCACGAATCATCGGGTCAATGGAGTCTTGTGTGCTTCTTTCGCAGCCATGGAGGTACTAACCTGATCTGGTACTCGGTGAGCCGAAACTAATGTGCTAGCTTGGTTGGCTGCTACTTTACCCTTAGAGATAGTAGGTGCATTTGGAGGATCAGTTGTTTTCACGTTTAATGGAAATTCCTCAAAGATGTGCCCTACCTTGTGACATCTCCTGCAACAAAATGGGACACCTTCATAGTCCAAGATCTGAATTCGAGTGTAATGCCTCCATTTTAATGTAATTTTCTCCTCCAAACGCTCTCGTGTATCCAAATGCACCAAGATATGGGCCAAGGTTCAATTATTGGTCTAAACATAGGTCTTATTGAAGTCGAGGTAGGTACCAAGTGTGTTCTCGATCCTTACAAAAACTTCTTCAGACCAATACTAGAGTGGAAGACCTAGTAATCGTACCCAAATAGGTCCAACTCCTATTTGCTCCCTTTCCGGGTCAAACAATGGACTCCATCGTTTAAGGAGAACCATCGCCATCTCAATATGCCAGTATTTCGCTAGTACTAGGTCTGTGTAGTCCTCCTTAGAAAAATGCAACGCGAACCATCCCCTTGGGAGGATCTGGACCTCTAGCAATTCTTTGAAGGTATTGCCCAAAATTTCCCTGACCCAGAGGATTAGTCTCTCCGCTGTGTAAGCTCTTCCCCGGACATGCCCAACTAGAACAGAGCTAGCCTTGTTTGCACTTCACCCATCGGAATGTCCTCTCTGAAGGAGATTGTGAAGTCCTTTGTTGAGGCTTTCACACACTTGAACTTCTGTTTCCCGGTCTGCAGAGCTGATGGATGTCCTTGCAATGGATCAGTGGAAGTACCTTCCTCCTGTTGATGTTGAGCTACCAATTTAACCCTAATCACAGGGGTTTCAAAACAACCTGAAGGTGGTATGCTAGGGTTTGACGGGCTGGTATTGTGAGGGCCTCCAGATGCCAGTTTCTAAGTTGATAGAGGGCAAGATAGATGCAACTGGTCGCCCAAAGGGCACGGATCGAATGAGGGAGATGGCGGAGTGACAACAGTGAGTAGGTTCAATGTCCCGGGTGAGAGCGGAGGATATTCAAGGGCAAGAGATTCAAAGGATAGCGTGCCAAACTATAAAGAAGATGCGATATGGCCGGGTAGGGTGACCACCGGAGCAGAGCAAGAGGGAACAAAAGTGAAATGTGGAAGCAAAATAGAGTTCGATGAATTACGATTAGGCTTCTAAAAATGGCCTGACCAGAAAATGGGTCTAGGGAATAATCCACCTCTTCATAATCCATGCTATCCTCCATGTTGAGGCAGGGAACCGACACCGAGACTGTCGGGAACAGTTGACAACGACACAGGGAGACTAGTGTTGACGGTTGTCGAGAGACTGGGGGATTACGGTTAGATGCAGAGTACTCTCAAATTAACCTAACCCTTTGCTAGGCAGGCTATGCGCATGAGCTTCCATCCTCCCTATGGTATCCACATAAGGGTTGGGTGATGGTCTCCATTAGACTGATCTTATTTCCTCCATTTCCCCCTTGCTATTTCTAATGAGTACCTCTTTATTTTTAATCACAAGTTTAAAGAGGATTTAATATGTTTTTCGTATAAGTTTATCCTTGGGATGAATCCATCCTAATAAGTTTAACGAGCCCTATGAAGGAGTAACCTGGTCTCGTTATGGTGGCAAGTCCTGCATCATTTAAGTTTTACAAGTCCAACGGAGGTGAAACTTGACGTCTTTTTCATATTTAGAGGGTTTCAAAAAGAGGTGAAAAATAAAACTCCAAAGGTTCCTCTTCTTAGATAGTCCCTCAAATCTGAAAAGGTAGAAAATGATATTCAAGAGAACCTCTTAGTCATGGTCGACTAAGGTGTTGAAAATAGCAGCAGGAAATGCTAAGAATAGAAATGTTATAAATAACATTGCTATAGATAGCATTTCAGGTACTAGTGTTGAAAATAGCACCAAGGAATCCAAAAAATAAAAATGCTATAAATAGCACTGCTATAGATAACATTTCAAGATAGATTCCAATTTTAATTAGTCCCTCAATTAAAATTGAGAATTAAAATTCGAATTTAGTCTCACCAGCTGTTTGAAAAATAATTAATTAATTCATCTTCAGTTAATTAGTTTTTGAAAATCAAACATGAAGTATTTGTGAATACATGCAACAGTTATTCGTTTGATTGAGGAAGTTACCCCTTAATTAAGGAGATAAGGATGAGTTGTATTTGAGTTGTAATTAGTTAGCTTAGTTAACTGAGTTAAGTCCATTTAAATTAGTTCCAAATAGTTTGTGGAACTAATTGTGAGTTTAGTCAGTTAATGCATGCTTGCATGCAACTAGTGTTCTCCAAATAACTAAATATTCTCTCATAAATAACTCATGCATGTCAGTTCAGGCAAAGACCCAATTGAGATTAAAGGAAGGGACAGTGTACTATCAGTTGTTATTATTTTCATATGAGAAAATCTCTTGCATACAAAGGGAATTCATTCCTTCAGGATTGCGCAGTTAAAGAACCATGCTCATGACACCTTGTTTCATTTTTTAACGAGCTTGACACAAGAAAATAACCATGCTCATAGGGACCTATTTCATTTTTTAACGAGGTTGACATAGTAAGAGAATTATCCTCATGGGGACCTATTTCATTTTTTAACAAGGTTGACATAGTAAAAGAACTATACTCATGGGGATTTATTTCATTTTTTAATGAGGTTGACATAATAAAAGAACTATCCTCATGACCTTGATTTTGGACTATAAGAGACCATGGCTTCCAAGAGGTTCTCATCAGATGGGAGAATAACGCTCTGGAAGGAATACTTGTCAAGGGAGCTAATGGAAAGATCGGGTTCCAATATCCCCAGTAAATGATGCACTATATCACTGACTAGATCATTAGTAGATGCAGGCACGGAACAGGTGGCCACATAATTAACATGTGGCAGGGGTGACACCACTTGAATAGATGGACCATTTAGGGAAGATGGTTGATCAGGAGCCATATTAGGACCAGCAAACAAAAGATGATCAACAGCCACAATTCTTCCTTCATGCGGGAAACATATGACATGAAAGAGAGAAGAGACAAGAGCTCCCATGACATAAACATAGTCACGACCAAGGAGTAAATTAATATCCAAAGGGCCTTGGACAACCATCATGTCGAGGTAGATGATTTTTCCTCCCAAAGTAATAGGAAACTTAGGAATGATCCCTAATGGTTGACTGGTTCCTCTGTTATAAGCTAACAAATTCTAGGTAACAGGCACAAGCTGCGAAGAACCTAAAGCTTCATTTATGATTGTGTCGGTTACAAGCCTGTACCATGATCTAAAAAAGAATGTATGAAGGAAGGTGATATCCTGCCAAAAAAATCTGGTTAAATAAAGTGACTTAACTACTTGGATGGGGTGCTAGCGAAATGGTAGAATTTCCCCTTTGCATTACAAGAATAGGAGGATCACCCCCTTGGATCATGGGAATAGGAGGATCATCCCCCTATATCGTTAGAACATGAGGAATGCCCCCTAATTCTTTAAAATCTGGAAACTAGAAGAACCTGAGCAGTATGAACTTCACTCTCTACGGGGTAGATATGATCGACTGAAAGCGCAATCGGGTCAACTATTTTCTCAACCAATGGTTGGTCAAGAATAGACTCATGGGATTCATCTTCAGAGAGAGTGGGATTGACCAGAGATGAGTTCTAATCAATCACTTTATCAACTAGTGGAGAATCAGGGGAAAGCTTTTGATAACCCCTCAGAAGACGAGGTTGAGAAACGGCCAACACTTTAGAGGATTTATCCATATAAGGAAAAAGGTGAATATGATGATTCCTTTCACATAACCTATAGGGAAATTTAACTTTTCCCTTTTTCACATGGGTTTTATTGTCACTAGTTGAAGGTGTTGGGTTGTGTTATATTCTTTCCACATAGTTAATATGGGGTTTGAGGGGTACCTGTAACCCCACTTTATGGGGTCTGGGGCAGCGCCCCGGAAAATTTTGGTTTTGGACCCTATGCTAGGTTGGGCGGACCCACCTATGGTTTTGTGCATGATTTTCGCACATGTTTTCTGGATGCGATGGTTTTTTGTCCATGGTTTTGGACGCGATGGTTTTCGGTCCATGGTATTGGATGCTTCGGCATGTACAAATATGTATTGTAACATTGAAAGGAACATAATGAAAAATCAAGCTAGTAGTCTCGGTTTTGAGATCCAGTGGGAAAT
>APFE030678214.1:145339-169509 GCA_000404065.3 Pinus taeda
TTTTGAGGTAGAACAAATGGATGTGAAGACAACATTTCTTCACGGGGATTTGGAAGAGGAAATCTACATGAAGCAACCTGAAGGCTTTGGGGTGAAGGATAAGAAGGAACTGGTATGCAAGTAAAGAAGTCTCTGTATGGGTTAAAACAGTCACCAAGGATGTGGTATCATAAATTTGATACATTTATATGGGGACTTGGCTTCACCAGAAGCAAAGCAGATCACTGTGTGTATTTTAAATTAATTGTGACCATGTTATTTATCTGGTCTTGTATGTGGATGATATGTTGCTGGTTGGAAATGACAAAGAAATTATCCAGGATTTGAAGACCCAATTGTCCTCCAAATTCGACATGAAAGATCTCGATGTTGCAAACTATATTTTTGGGCATGGAAATTAAAAGAGATCAGGCAAAGAGGAAGCTCTGGGTTAAACCAGAGGAAGTAGGTCGAGACAATATTGCAGAGGTTTAATATGCAGGATAGTAAACCGGTGAAGGTTCCTATTCCTGTAGGTGTGAGGTTATCTGCTGAACAGTGTCCCAAGACACAAGAAGAGGAAGAGGACATGTCCCGTGTTCCATATGCAAGTGCAGTCGGTAGCTTGATGTATGCCATCGTCTGTACTAGACCAGACATTGCACATGCAGTGGGAGTATTGAGCAGGTTTATGTCAAAACCAGGGAAGGAGCACTGGACAGCAGTGAAGCGGGTTTTCAGGTATTTGCGTGGCACTAGTGATTATGGTTTGTGCTACCAAGGAAGACAAGGATTGGGCAGAGTGTTGGATATCCGTGGCTTTGTTGGTGCATACTGGGCTGGAGATCTGGATCAGAGAAGATCTACAAGTGGGTATGTGTTTAACCTATTTGGAGGTGCAGTCAGTTGGATGAGTAAGAAACAATCTGTAGTGGCACTATCAACTACAGAGGAAGAATACATGGCAGCCACTCATGCAAGCAAGGAAGCAGTTTGGTTGCAGAGATTGTGTTCAAGTATGGGTTAGTACAGGGAGCTATAAGGATAGACTGTGACAGCCAAAGTGCAATTTTCTTGGCAAAGAACCCTGCTTATCATTCAAAGACATAGCACATTGATGTTCAATCACTTTGTGAGGGATCTGATAGAAGACAAAAAGGTGTTGCTGGTAAAGGTGGACACTTTGAAGAATACTGCAGATGCATTGACAAAATCTGTGAGCTCTGAGAAGTTCTCTTGGTGTAGAGAAACAATGGGCGTTTCAGGGCTGGAAAGATGACTAAGCTCTCCTGTGGCCCCCTGTGGAAAGAAAACAACAAGTGGGAGATTGTTGGGTTGTGTTATATTCTTTCCACATAGTTAATAGGGGGTTTGAGGGGTACCCGTAACCCCACTTTATGGGGTCCCGGAAAATTTTGGTTTTGGACCATATGCTAGGTTGGGCGGACCCACCTATGGTTTTGTGCATGATTTTCGCACATGTTTTCTGGATGCGATGGTTTTTGGTCCATGACGCGATGGTTTTCGGTCCATGGTATTGGATGCTTCAACATGTACAAATATGTATTGTAACATTGAAAGGAACATAATGAAAAATCAAGTTGGTAGTCTCGGTTTTGAGATCCAGTGGGAAATCTCTGTGTATATGTGTTTTATGTGTTATACTCTCGCATTTTTATTTTTCCTGTGATTTAGAATTCGTATGCAGGTAATTTTTGTACGAGGTTAAAACCTATAGAAGGTTTATCACCAACATGATCTCCAGAGGCTGATGACTAAGGTTGATGGGAACTCGTAAACCACACTTCTAAGACCTCTAGAATGTTAGGAAAATCTCTAAGAAGGTGGTCAACCGTACATAGCATGCAAGGGAATCTCACTTTCTAGGGTTGATTGGAAGGTTTCTCAACATCAGTTACATTGGTAGCAATGATTGTTGGGTTTCCCCCTTGCTTATTTTTCTTCTTCTTAATCTTCCTTTTGTTCTTCTTCGTATCCACTTGGTTACTAGCTTGCAGGATTTCACCAAACGAAAAGGGAGAAGAGGAAGAAGATCGAACAAACGAAGAAGGCAAAGGGTCAACTTTAAGATCAACTAGAGGTTGATATGGTTCAAGTGGAGGAGAGCCTAGTTGAGGAGCAATTTGGACTTTCAAAACCATAGGGGTAAAAAATAACCAAACTAACAAACCAATGGTAAATCCAAGAAGGGATAACATTACCATATAGGGAGCACCAACATTTCCAAAAGAAGGAAAAGGACTAGGATTCCTATCAAAGGGGTTTCCTTGGTTGGTAGGCTCAAGAATTGTTGCCATTAGTCTCAACCTAAGCTCTACTAAGGAGTATTTCCACAAGAAGGATGTTTTTCCGCAGTCAATAAGAAATGGGTAACTAGGCATAAAGGTTTACCAAGCAGCTATGAACTGCAATATACACCATGGAAAACCAAGGACTTAACGTACGACACCCAATCTCCCAGAATGTTGTGTTTCATGTACCACAGTATACAAGCGACCTACTCGGTTACCTATGGATGTACAACAACCTATAGGGAACTCCCAATATATATGCAATGGTACATGGGAGTGCAGTCCATAGTAATGTTGTCTAATATGTAACTATTCGATGAGAGCGTTCCTTTATACTTTCCATGTGTGGAGCACCTCTGATATACCCGAAAGTACCAAAGAACATTCCTATACACTTTCGTACATGGAAAGAGATTTCACCCCCAGGAAACGACGCTGGAAAATAACGACAGCTCCTACATTTAATGATGTCGGAATACATCTCTAGCCTAGACCTCTAAATGTTTTTCATTAATGAAAAATGCTCCTTAGGTTAATTGAGGTAAATTTTAAGTTTACCTTGAATTATGTTTCAATTTTATGGTTCAAAGCGATGTCACCTAAACACCTAAGATGCAGCTATATGAGAAAAATACTATTTTCCAATTCGATGAAAGCTAAACTAGTAAGGGGGGAGATTTCAAACAATGGCGCAACGAGTAGTAATGCAGCAAACAAAGTGCCCTTAACTAGTTTTTTACTTTTGACTTCCCAAATGCAACTTTTTAAAAGTAAAATGATTTTCACTTTTACTAAGATGAACTTATATGAACTTTAACTTTTCTTTTTCGTTTTGAATGATTTAATGCACCTATTTCACTCTTTAGCTTTCAATCACTGAAAAATATGATCTATTTTCAATGATGAATCTAAAAAAAATAACTTTTCAATGCAACTAATCTAATGCACTCTTACGAATAGTCAATTTTTGAAATGAAAACTACACAAATGCAAGATCAATTTATTTTATGATTGCAAAAGAACTACTAATGCTCAATCAACATAAAATTAGTATTTTTACAACCATACAAGCAACAAACAATGATTTTAATTGACTCAAAACATCAAAATTTCACTTTTACCACTTAAAGGATGAGATTGAATTTTGCACACCACAAAGAAACTAAAAGAAATCTGATAGAATCTAGTGCACACGGAGCAGGGAAATGACCTTAGAGACCAAGACACACTAGAGTTTTTAGTATAGACCCTAAAAATTCTCACATTCAAGGACCAACACTACTTTATATAGCAAAACTCGTGCTGAGAAGGTCATCACCACTACTTTTCATAGAAAAACCTGTGCTGGTAGCACTACTTTTCATAATGAAACCCGTATTGGTCTTCAGCACGGGTAAACAAAGGAAGACAGGGTTTTCAGCGTGACTGTACAAGGAAAAACATGCACTGTCAGTGCAACTACCACTGATAAAACACACGTTGAGAGAGGAAATTTTAGGAAAAACAAGAAAGAATCAGGAAGAAGCTCTAGACCTGATACCCTACGACACTAACAATTCAGAGTATAGACTGAAAAACAATCCAAAGATAGGGTCTTTCGATGGTTTGCCAAACTCAACGAGAAGGCAAAAAATGAAAGGAGGTTGAAAAGGGTGTAGGCTTCCTGAGCGGAGTCGCCAATTTGTTATCTAGGAAATCCATTATATAGATATAAGCGATCCCTCTAGCCCAATGTGTGGGTCTAGTAACAACTGTGAAAAAACAAGCAAACTTCCCTAACCTAAATATGAATGACAAATGAGAAAGAGAGATGGCCCACCTCTTTCCTATGTGCTCAACCTTTGATGATAATCCTGATCCCTTAACTCCCAATCTCAATCCTCGCTATTTCTTATGTCCAAATATCAAGAGAGATCAAAAGACAACAACAAGAGAGATCATAACATATGCATTCCAATATAAGTTATGCAACAGATCAAGGAGTATTGTACTAAGGAAACCATCATAAACAAGCTTATGGGAATTAAAACATGCTTTGTATTAATGATTAAATCAAAGAGGGAAGCATAAAAATGGTGCCTTGATGTTGAAGGCCTCATTCAGTATGGTTCCAAGTCCAAGCCAAACTTAACAAGCTCTCTTTCCTCTCTCACCAAAATGACAACATCTAAGCACAACTGAGTAGAAGAATGGCAATTAGAAATGACCAACCAATTGAGGAAAGTGAAGAAAAGATTTATAGTGATGGAGAGGAGGTTAGAGATCCACCAAAGGGGGAAGAAGGTCCTTATCCCAAAGGTAACACCCCCAAAGGTAGGATCAAAGGCTCTAAATGGGAGTACTCGACCATATCTTCATCCAACAATTACCATCTCATCATTCTCGAGGCTTCTAGTAAGATAATATTTTGCTCCATATTTGGAGAAACTGCTCGAAGAGGATCAATGCAGATCTTCCTATCCAAATTCATCCTGCAAGTGCTAGTCACTAGTTATACAAAAGGTTACCAACATGGATTTTCCTACTAAAAGTAGCATTGGTCTTGCAAATTAGGGGCTTTCACAAGGTTTTCCAGAATTACTTCGAGACATTAGTTCTCCATCTCTTCGGGGATGTGTTGAGCATATAATTCATGGTGAATGAGTTTACACAACTTTTGTCACTTTACGACAATTTTGACGGCAGTGACACAAAGGAAGACACTTTAGGTACAAACTTGGGAATGTGAAAAAAATACTATGTAACACCTTCTGATTTTGTTATGTTGATGTTGCAAGGATCTTCTTCTTCTTCTGCAGTAAGGTTATAGCATTCTAGTTCATTTTCTATTTGTGCAGCTCAATCAGGTTGCTTCCATGTGAGTAGGGTTACATTCTCAAATATATTCTTCTTAATTGTCTAAAGGGCCAAATCTACGTATGGGAAATCATCCTCAAAGCTAAATGTTAATATGAATCCATCAACCATGTCTGTCCATTTTAGTGTACCATGTTGAAGCTGTGTTTCTAAGTACCAATTCTTAGGGATTGTCTCTAATGTATGAATGAATCGATGTACCGATTCTTGTTGTGGAATCTCCTTCCATGTTGTAATGCATAGCTAGATATGATTCACAAGATTAGTGTCGCCATCATATTTTAACTCTATTTTTGTATCTATCTGTCCAAACCTTATGCACATCGGTGTTCATCATTCTTGTTAGCCTTCTATATTCTTCTTATGTGCACCCCACCATCTAGCAGGAGTAGATTTCAGGGCTATATCCAAGGCTAATAAAATTTTATTCTCTGTAACCTATTCTTCATAATCATCAAGAAAAGTATTTACATCACCCAAGCCATCATAAGAAGGTAGATTACATACCTTAGTTATCATGCAACGAACTGATTTGGTAATTTTTGCACAGTGGCTTGTGGACACTTCATGCAACCTATTCAACCAGGCTTATGAGTCTTCTTCTGAGTCTGAGGTACAAGAACTACCATGATCCAAGTCAACTTGCCTTATGCAGTAGGGTTAACCCAATCTTATTCCTTTTCTATCATTTGATAGATATTATCTATATCAGTTGCACAATATTCTTCTCTAACTAGTTATGTATCTTACCCCTTTTGATGGATCCAAGGGAACAGTTACTCTCATATTATTCCCTTCAAATATTATCTGTCTCATCTTCAGATTAATTATATCCATATTGTCAAATACCCAATCAATTCCAAGCAATGCAGGATAGGGGTTACTATCATCAATGATCTCTATTACTTCAAAATCAGCAGTAGTGTGAACTCCTTCAATGTCCACAATTACTCCTAGTAGTCTTCCTAAGGGGATAATCTTTTGTTGATTTTCCATCCTTAAATGAATAGGTGACCACTATAGCTTCAGATTATGCATTAACTCCCATGTCTGCTTCCTTAAGACATTAGCATCATATCCTAGATCCTGGATAACTTGATCCATCTCATATACTCCTATTTGCGCACTAAGCCTCATCTCTCTTCCAGTTCTCTTCTGTCAATGCAAATTATTAACTGCGTGCATCTCATTTCATAGTTCTTTTTCCTATGCATAGTATCTATCAACTCTCGAAGCTCTTCTACAACCCTTTCATCTCTTAATAATTTCATACAAGTCCACATAAAAAAATTAAAATACCTTCTTGATTCGTTGAATCTTGATCTTATGTCGGAGCTCGATCCTATGTCGAAGCTTGGTTCTGCGTCGAGGCTTGATTCTGTGTCAAAGCCTGATTCTACATCAAAGTTTGATCCTATGTCGAATTATGATTCTGCGTCGAAGCTTGATTCTGTGCCAAGGCTGATGACACGTTGCAACTAGTATTGGAGTTTAAAGCTCCATCATCCATAAAGCTTCGCTTTGCTTCCATAAATACTTCTTTTTCCTTCTGAATATAAAAAATATGAGCTTTCTCAACAATTTTTCTAACCCATGTACTTTCATATTCTTTCTTCTCATCTTCTTTATCACTTTTGGTCGCAGCTCCACTTCTAGCAATAATACTAATTCGAGGTTCATCCATCCTCCTTTCAGCAGTCATCGTATAAATATTCTGTATTAGCTGCTAATTTATTTTTTCTTTCATATTTTCCATAAGTAAAGGGCATTCTTTAATTACATGATCAAATGATTTACAATACTTACATGTCATTGCAGGGTTCTAATAATCTCTCGCAAAATGACATGCCTAGCCACAGTTATAGCAAATGATTTGTCCATGTCCTCGACCAGCTCCAACACCTCAACCTCTTCCTTGGTATCCTCCTCGACCACCACGTTGTTCACTGCCTTCATGTCCATCTTATTCTTCTTTCATTCTATAAGTATCAGCAGTGCGCTACATCATTAGTTGATAAGCTCAACAATTATTCTCATCATGTCCTATTGATTTACAAAATTTGCAATATAAGTTCCTTAGAGTCTGCACATATTTCTGTAACAGGTAATAGTCTTCTGAGCAATGTTGGCATCTGGTCTTACATATCTCACACCATAGGATGGATCCTACATTTGAGGGATTCGGTGCCCCACTAGCCATGTAATCCCTAAAGATAGGACATTGTTATTTAGAATGGCTCTTCGATCTACACTTCATACACCATACTTCTTCTCTAATTTATTTTATTCTCTTGATATCTTGTACCTGTAGCGTTAGGTTTGTCAACTGACTCTGAATCTGTAGCATACCTGCATTAGTGTCTCCTATAGGCGAAGCTTGCAACTTCATCACAATCTGTATAGCTTTGACTTGACTTGTTATATTTTTTTGCATTAATGATAATCTGATATATGGTAACAACGCAACTATAAACCATTCTTGATGTTGTTGCAGAGCTATTTCAAACCTCACTTGATCCAACAATTCCTTAAATCTCTGACCAAATTCCCAAACAAACTCAGTAGGTTTCTGTTTAATTTCTTTTAACTCAGTGATGCACTGCGACTCAAACTTCGGCTTCTTAAATTCTCTTATCAACGTTGCTTTAATATCTGCAAATATTCTAATCTGATCATTTGAATACTTCATATACCATGTCAATGCTTTATCTTAGAGCATCATAATGAGCTGCACTTTCTTTATATTTTCATCGTGGATCTCCTTCACGGCCCATATAGCTTCACATAAGAACCAAAACTGTTATGGATCCTCTGATCCAGTTCCTTTGAAAACATACAACTTAATATCATCATCCATATTTATTCTTGGAGTGGGAGGGGGGTGAGTAAGGGGAGGGGGATGGGGTAGTGGGAGTAGGGGGAGGGGGAGAGGGAGAGGGAGAGCCAAAAACACCCTGGCTATTACTATATTATGGCTTCTACGAACTCTCGGGTTGGGAAGGTGAATACTGTGAAGCTAAGTCACATGACAAAAGGATACGAGATACATAGGATACATAAATACAAGTATTCTATACGAAATGCAGCGATCTGGAAACAGTGCACGAGGGACACGTTATACACACACACACACACACACACACCGAAATATAGGTTTTTATCCATATTAAATTGCAGGCTGCAGTTTATCTAATCAAATTAAAATATAATTACTTCAAAGTTCATAGTTCATTTTTAAAAAATAAATAGAATTATAATTTAGAAATTAGAATGTGATATGCTTGGTCTTAATTCCTTAATGTTCAATGTTCATTGTTCACGTACAACTTACAAGCACATAATAAAATACTAACTATAAATTTAGAACTTAGATATTAAAACTGTAAAATGCAAATTTTCCTTTAAGTCATCAAAATAAAAAAGTATTACTGTTTACACAAGTACTAATTCCTGAGAGAATGCCACTGGAAAATAAAAAAGAGTAGATACAAAATAAGTAGGAATATCATAGCTTGTCACTATCATGACTCGTCAATGGTACTGGTCATGACTCACGAGTCACTAGCCACTAGTTAGTGAGCCACAAGTCCAGTACTCATCACTCTATCAATAGTCCATGTTCTCTGTGTCATAGTCACCATCACTGCCACTACCATCTGACTGTACTCCATCCTCCTCCTCTATGCCCAATCCAAGATCTGCTACTGCATTTGTTTGTGTGGAGGATGACCCCTCAAGATACTCTAGCTCACCATCAAAAGTCACTAGCTCTAGCACTAGGTCATTAGGATCCATGTTGGCTAATGCCAACTCAACACTTTCATCCAAGCCCATATCATCAGGAAACACATTCCACATATTTTTATTTCCCTTCAACCACTCATGTCTTTGCTTGTAAATAAGACGAAGGTTGATGTGCACATACACCATTGTCTCTGCCCTGGATTGCTTAAGTTTGCTTTTTTTCAAACTATATAGATTCCCATAAGTGCTCCAATTCCTCTTACAACAAGAAGATGAAGTAATTTGAGAGAGGACCCTCAAGGCTAACTGTTGTAGAATAGGGCATGCTTCCCCATGAGTTTCCCACCAAGCATAGGCACCTTTGACCCCCCTATCTCCAAGTACATCATACCCCCCACATCTCTTGGTGCCAGTGGAGAACTCTACAAAGTCTTCCTCCACCTCAAGAGAAGATGCTCTATCCTAAAATATCCTTCTAAATGTTATCTTCCTCCCTTGTGAAATCTCTCCATCCATGTGAGGATGGTATCTATGTGCGGTCCCACCATGGAGCCACTCTTGACTGTAGTACTTGGGATTCAAAGAGTGAGCTAAGCAATGCAAAGGTGTGCAATTGTTATCCCACCTAGAGATAAGAATATCTTGTATGGTGGACCGTAAGCTCTCTGTTGATGTCTCATATCCAAGGCACTCATTCTCCATAACAATAGTCTTCACAGACTCAATCATGGAATCCCAACCCTCATAAACCTTTCATAAGATGGGCTAGTCCGTGTCTGCAAACCGCAAGAAAGAAATGATAGGGTTCATGATCTTGATGCTAAGATCCACCCTCTCCCACCAACCATTATTTAACATTGTGTCCTCTACCTTTTTTGAAGTAGTTTGATCCATCTTTCTCTAAAAAGACCAAAGATATGAAATAACCATGGCCCCAAGAGCGCCTTCACATGCTTCAACCTCTTAAGCATGATGAATGAGGAAGCAAACCAAGTATCTACAATCTTCAATAATGATAGATGTGTGTACTCTTTATATACTGTGAGGCCATTGGTATGGTTTTGTACCAAATTTCGGATATGGTGTGCATCATCAATAAGATTTCCAATCCATGTCACATATGAAGCAATAGATTTGAGCGCTAAATTCAAAGAGTGAACAATGCATGGTGTCCAAAATATTTGTGGATATTTAGTTTCCACAATCAAGCCAACAACTTTGCAAATAGGTGCATTATTTGTGATGATTTGCGCACAACTTTCAATGCATACATCTTCAATAACTTTAATAAACAACTCACCCATATATTGTGCATCCTTATATTATCTAAGAGCATCAACTACTTTCAAGAAAATTGGTCCATTTTGAGAATATACCATGAAATTCATGAGAGGATGGCGTGTTGTATCTATCCATCCATCCAAAACAATACTGACACTAGATAAGATCCAAGATGATTTAATAGGTTGTAGAATTTTATCCACCTCCTTCCTTGCCTTAACCAATAATGTGGTTCTAAGCTTCTCTGAACGTGGAGGCACATACCTAATTGGGGCCATATCAACTAGAGCTCGACACATCTCAATAAACAAAGGATACCATGCAACATTAAAAGAAACGAAGTTGAGATAGAAAAAGAATGCCATTGTAAGATCAACCTCATCTTGCTTCTCATGCTGAAAAATCTTGTCCATTGGACCACCACAAGTTTGGGCTGCCCTCTGTTTTTTTGGCTGAATTTTAGCCCCTCTCCCAAATCTACTACTATTATCATTCCTCAAGAATGGAAGAGGATCTTCATTTTTACTAATTTTCCTACTTGTTGCCACCACGTTCCCAAAGCTAGATGCGTCCTCCCTTTCCAAATCCATTCTGTCTTTAGGACTGATCTTTTTGCACACTCCAATTCCACAAGGAAGGCCCAACAAATGGCCCTTAACTCGAAAGTAAGTGCTCTTAAATTCACCCTTGCAGAAATTACAAGACCAAAGCACATTGCCTCCCGCACCAGCCTTTTGACCTTGTTTCTTTTTTACATACTTCCATAGAGGGTATTTTCTTAGCTGTGCTTTTTGTCTTGCTACAATAGCATCATATGTTAATGTCAACTAAGAAGCACCTACAGCTTCACTTGAAGCACTTAGGGCACTTTGACCAACAGAAGGTGAAACAAAAAAACTTGGAGCGAGGGACCATGAAAAGCACCACCCTTATCTTTCCTTTGACCTCTGCCTGCTGCCTTGGATGATTGAGCCATTAATCTTCTTGTTGTTATAAAGTCCACACTCCTTCACCTGTAAAAAAAAACGATTAAACAATTAGCTATAAATATCATTCTGGGTTTTATATGTAATTTTATAAATATATTAGACTTCTTTTCTCCAGATTTTTTAATCTTTTCTCCTTACATCAGTTGAGAAGACAGTTCATCAAAATAATTTCCCAGTGCCTGATTGTAATTTGCATGGTTGAGTTGAGATTTGAGAGTTATATGCTCTCTCGAATATAACATGAAGCCTGAAGGTATGTCTTTTAAATTTTAATAAATATGTGCCATGTTTTCTTATTTCAACACATGTTGTTTTCAAATTTGTCTTCATACTCGATTTATTTTCAAATATAGGAAAGACTTTGTTTACCTATCCTTTTTCAAAAAACTGAGATAAACTATATATATTGAGGGAAATTGTATATCTGTTATATTAACTGCTTAATTAATTTATATCTTTTGTTCCCTTTTTTCTATATAATACTTGTGTGTTGTCACTCTATTTGATATGATTTGATGGGAATTATAGTATGAACTATTTAGATGTTGTGCTCTCCTGTTATATAACCCATGTGTTGTGTTTTACAATGTAATGATTCTCTGTGAATACTTTTTTTCCATATATTTGGAAAATTACCACTTGCTAACTATCATACGAGAGTCACTTTGCTGCTAACTATTGTTGTCACTGTGTCAGTTGCTTCGCTGTTGGATGGAGTTTATTGTTGCATTACTGCATTGAAGTGAATTATTCTATGACTCACGTTTCCTCTCAGTTCTAGTTTTTATAACCTCGAAAGATAAGTTGTTTTGAGCTGGTAATGTTGATTCATATAAGTATTATCAGAATATTGAGATATGCATATTAATATGAAGCATTATGTTAGCTACTATTGGAACATCATGGTGAAAGATTAAAATGTAAATTTTCTTTGTCCTTGAATGCATCTAGTATTTGTTGCTAACCTGCTAGGCATTTTGACATCATTTTATTGTTCTCTGAACAATGAATTATCTGACCTCGGGTTCTTCTAGTACCATGGAATAGTACTCTCATCTCACAACTTGGAACATAACCCATATCCAAACTTGGAACGAGGCTTATCTCAGAACCTGCCTCCTGGGGTAATTGAGATCTCAGCACATATGGAGTTACTGAATATAGGAGAAGACAATGAAGGATGTCACAGTGGCTGTCATGAAGTAAGATTGGACCTCAGTGTTATTTGACGAGAGTGGAGTGTGGAATTCAAAGAAACAAAAGTCTATAGCTGTTGGAAATGTCAGTATTAAGCATATTGCAAGTGGAAATGCAGTATTCAAAACTATTAAAAATAAACAGTAAGTACACTCAGCACTGCATGCTAGCTCAAATGAAAACCTAGTGGCCCATGGGTTGAAAATCGTCTGACATAAATGATAATCATTATTATATTATCGTAACATTTGATAACATCAAAAAATGGACATACTTATTTATATTTGTATACTAGCCCTGGAATTCGACAATGTAAGTTGCACAGTGCACACACAATCAAACACATTTTTTATAGGCTTGCCACTTAAGTTTTAACTGCGTTTATGGCATCCATATGGTCTATGGCTTACCTGAACCAATGAACCTCACACACACTGCCAATTTGCCAAACCTTCCAGCAACCAAACGGCTCCACGGAGATGACTCGGCTCCGCATGATGATTATACAACGACAGAGAGCGATGACATCGAAGGAAAATAGCAAAAGAAGCCCGAAAAAATAATTGTGTGGGCTTTAAACCATCGATTTCGTGCAATATGTATTCAATTGGATAAAAAACATTAGGGAAACATTTTTTAGACTCTGAATACTTGTTTTCCATTACTAGGACACGAAGAAAGTGACCAAATACATGTTATGCTTTCCATGACACATTAAAAAATGTTTTCGATACATTTTAGGGCCATTTGCTTGTCTAGCACATTAAATATGAGACATGGGACCTTGGATGATGTGTCTTGTGACTTAGCTGCGAAGTTACCTGGGGTTTATCAGGGTGGATATCTTCTCTTTCACTTTCATATTCACTCAAAAGAGGACTATACTCAGTCTCTACAAAGGTCTTTGGGTCTTTTCTACGAGCTCTTTTTCTAGTATCTACTCTATATCTTTTTCCACTTTGCATTACTGCGATGTCTGACTCATATTTACTCTCTCTTATTCCAAACATAAGTAAATTAACAATCTGACTGCATCTGTAAAACTCCTTTTTCACATAGAAGCATCTTAATCCATAGTTTCAAATATTTCAAATACTTACCTCACAATCCTTTGAAGAATCATCGCTCTGCTTCATTGTAGGACATGGTCTAGTCTACTGCAAACTCATTAATAAATCCTCCTAAGATGTTATCAATCCAGAAATCGACAACCCTTGAAATCTTATTGTCAGTGCTCTTGGGTTGTTGTACCAATTCAAAATTCCACATCGTAGGTTCTCCACCTTTAAAACATGTATTTCTTTTAGTCAACCTTGATATCCACTCATATAGTTCAACAAGAAATGATGTGAAGAAAAATTTCTATTGATTTGTGAAAATATATCTCTATAACCAAGCTTCAGACTTCAGACGAGGGTTTCTATTCTCTTGATCTGCAAATTCTCGCTCCTTCGATTCTAGCCAATCTTACATCTCCTTCTTCAACGGGTGCCACATAAACATATCCTGGTCCCGGCAACAGAACCATTTTTGGGTTATGATTTGGGCTAACCTAGGTTCGATTTATTAAGTGCACCAACAAAACCCTAATTCACTGGTCCTTTCGGAAAAAACCTACAAACAGATCACAATCTCACTCGAGGTGACTATGGGAGGATGCAGAACCAGGTTTATGCAGCCTTAAAGGATGATGCGATGTGGATTTTATATTATCTTTTATTTATTAAAATTCATAAATCACTTTTTCGCATTGATTTAACTACTTAAACATACCATATAAAGCCATAAATCATCATTATGCTAAACTAAAGTGCAACTGTAATAAACTGCTATGCTACAATAAATAATAAACAAACATACTCTTGAAGACACCAATTTTACCATGGTTCACCCTAATGTGGGACTATGTCCACAAGAACTCTTGCTTATAATAAGAAATTTGTACAACAAACAATCCTTGGCCTGCACACTCAGTTGTAGGTTGTCTGCTCACTCAGTTGCAGACTCAGGCCTCTGCACACTTACCTGCAGAGCCTCACCTTCTTTTCCAAACCATAGATCACAAGAATACAACCATTCAATTTAATATGTGATTTCTCTCTTCTTTATTATTGATCCCTATATATATTATTACATCGAGGGATATATCATCAAAATACCATGGTCCATATACCATGGACTCCCTACAACAATCTACAACAATCTACGATGGTTCAAAAACCATTCATCTTTTACAATATTACATGCTTTTTACAAAAATGAGGGGCTTCGACCCACTTCGACACCCTTATACCGCATAGTATATTCCAATGGCTTCGCTGCGCAATCCACTTCGCGCTCCACTGCACTCTCTACTGCATACTCCGCTCCTCAAAATGTAGATTCTTTACCAAATTTAGGCCAAGTTAGGTAGCACCCAACAAATAAAATAGGTTGAAGGGTCATTGAGGAGGCCTAGTGGAGTTGAATGGGTGCCAAGATGAATGAATGAAATCCAAACATAGTGATCAAGGGGTTGGCCCCTTAATATGTAATAAAACAACTTTTGGTGTCCCCAAGTGGCTATGGGGGCACAAAACATCCTCATGGATCTCTAGATAGATCGAACAAGCTTGTATCCCATCTATAAGGGCTAGAAGAATGGTGCAAGCCATCCCATTGTTTCCCACAATGAGACACATCCTCATTTGGGCTCTGGATCAACTGCTAAGTGTGTGGTGCAAGAGTGGAGTCGGTTGGGCAAGGTGGTCCAGCTACATCATCATCATCCAATAGGTGGAACACGAGCAAGCCATGAGTGAAACTAAAGGATCCCATGGAGTGGAAATATGCTCTTTTCTATGGCGGAGACCCGTGGCTCTCAACGCTCACCTACAAATTATAATATGACCCTCTAGAGGGCTTGGACCCTATATAGGGAGACCAACCCCAGATGAAGACCCAATGGAAATCTTGTATAAGATCCATTGCATCCCATCACCTTTGAGTACAACCAATCATTAGTGCAATTGAGTAAATGAGCTTACAAATCATGGAACCAATTGGACACTTCATAGTGGCATGCCCATCCATAGTGGGCTTCAGAACATACAAGTGTCTCCAAGTTCAAGAAGAAGGTTAACATATGACCTTATAAGGTGGTTTCAACCTCTAAAGGGGGGTGACATTTCAATGGTACACCCATCAAATGGCAGGTCGTGTGTGAAATAATGATAGAATGGAGTGGGGCATCATGGGAAGGCTCCAAGCCACATGCCATAGTACAAGGGTAGCTAAGATAAGAGAAGCCCACACTTGGGTATGTGAGTGTAGGAGGGAGAAATTGTGGTACATGATTTACCCTAACCATTGTTTTTCCACCTTCTCCATATGCCTTTTTCCTTCTATAGATTTTTTTCTTTTGTAATTTCTTGGAGCTCCAGGGGATGAGAGCATGAAATGTAGGATATAGCAGTAAATACCCCCTTTAGGTGGGGAAGTTTATTGCTCAACAGGGGTTGGGACAATCATGGGTTCCTAAATGATGTAAGGGGTGAATGTGAGGGGCCTTAGGAACCAAGGTGATGACCATGATGGTAGGGGTAGAGCTCATGTTTGGATTTTTCCCACATGCTAAATTTGTAGGTCCCAACCATCTTTTGCATTTTATCATACATTTCTTATTGAGAGTGGCCAAATTATGTTTTTTCTTTTCTTTTGGTTGCATAAACCTCTAGGGCATCATTCCAAGCTCGACCTAAGGTGTGGACAGGGGGAGGGGAAGGCTAAATCTTTGTGGACCCAGTGGATAAATGTGGACTCAAATGGGAAATATGGTGAATGGAGTTATAATGAGTGGAGGGGAGTGATGTATATGGTGTTGGGAAGCGAGACCGTGCAACCAAAATTGGGGTTTCCCATGTAGTTCCACCCCTAAAGTTAGTGGCCAATAAAGGAGATCCCATGGGACTAGGCTACAAGGCTAACCATCAAATTGGATAGAGAAGACAAGAGTACAAACCAACCCCACTCTTTCCATTGAATCCCCCCAGTAATTCATGCCCAAAAGTGTCCATGATAAGTTTAAAAAATACCCAACTACACAATGAAAAGTCATACCTTCGGGGTTGGAAGGCCCACCTTCAAACATATGATCATGATAGATGGGTGAGGGAACATATGGCTAGCTCAAGTGGTGGAGATAGTGGCACATCGAGCTAGCTGGTGGATGCAAGGGGTTGTTGGCTACTAGATGAGGACCATCGAGGAGAAACAATTTCTTCTATGGATACTACCCACAGGTGGTGGGTATTAAGTTGGATGAAAACCCAACCCACCATTGAGGATATTTCACCCTGAAATATCATAGAGCTTCAGCAGTATTATTGGAGATCATATTTGCAACAAATATGAAGGTTGTAGTGAGGATCATTTAGATTCTCAATTTGGGTGTCATTGTTTGTTGCAGTTTATTATGGGAGGCCAACATCAGTATTGCAGTACCTATTTAGAGGTCCCCAACTTAGCTATGTCCATGTAATCTTATATCTATATTATAAAATAAAGCTGAGATTTCTACTATTCTTGTGTGTATTTTTGAGTTGTAAATTTAATTGAAAATATGTTGACATGTTTAATAAGATTTTTTTGTGGATTTTTCATCAATATTTCCGACAAAATTTCTGTTGAAATGATTTATGGGTATTTTTAGCCAAATATTTTGAAAGGGATATTACATTTTCAAATAATATGCTCCAAGAAACTTGGCCCTTGCACATAGATTCAACCTGCTAAGAGATGAGAACTACAATAGAAAAATTTTGGCCCCTTTCACAAAATCGTTCTGCTCTTTGACCTCTTTGTCTTGCTCCTTAAACTTCTTCTTTAGCCTTAGATTAGGTCCTTGCTTGCCTCATATAAAACATGAACAAAAAATTCAAATTCAACACGAGGAAAGGTCAAATGCCTCACATACATAGTGAACCAATGAGTTGAATAGGTGTCATTGAGGGTTGGGCCAGCTTGATTGTTGGAGGGCTAACATGGACAACTTGCGGAGTAAAAAACAAATATTCAAAATTCAAAATTCAAAATTTTATTTTGACAAGGTCATGGAGAACATGACTTGTATTTTTCTTTGACAAATATAAATAATATAATTTTTCTTTTGAGCATGAAGAACATGCTGACAATAAATGCATAAATTATGAAAATATACATTATGAAGATCGATCATAATTACAAAATTCAACAGTTTTATGTATTGTAAGCACATGGGCTTTGGAATTCTTGACATCGCCCATATTTATGAGCTTATTTTTCTCCTATATAAGTGATTCAATGAACTCATCCAAAGAAGGCTTTTCCAAGCATTCCAGTTGATAGCTTTATAAGGAAGAAACAAAGATTGAGTATTCATGACCCAAATTTGATAGAATATAGAAGATTAGCTACTCCTTTTTCTTATCAATTCCAAATGCCTTCATTTGTTGCAATAAATATTTGAACTTTGTGAAGAAGTCTTATAGGGTGTCAAAACTACCTGGGCTCAATGAGATGATCCCATTCTCTAGTTGGTGTCCACGTAGGTCATTTTTTCCCAAACAAACCCTTCAAAGTGGTCCAGATGTTGTTAGGTGTGGAAGAATATTCTACGTGGAAAAGTAGATCAGGAGATGTTAATGAGCATTACAACCCATATGATTCATACATCTTATTAAAATACTTTTCTTTCTCAACTGTGAAATTAGGCTCTAGTCCAATTCCCATAGTAATCTAGTAGAGTCCTTTACTTCTAAGTAGAATTTCAATACTGGGTTTCCATACAATATAGTTGAGTGGTGTTAAGGATCACTAATATGGATAATTCATTCTCTATGTGCACTTCCATCCTTTGTCACCAACAATAAAAAAAAATATGTGCTTCTTCTTATATGCTTCTCTTATTATTTAATATCGTGTAAGTTTGTTGGATCACTTGCACACAAGAATCTAGTTGCAAAAAGAGGCAGTAATTACAATTGCAACCTTGAGTCCAAAGAAAAATAAGAGAGAATATGATACCAAAGAGACCTATTCGAATTGCATTACATATTTGAATGGGTATATATTTATATAAGGCTCTCAAAGAGAGAGGTAATGCACACTAGATTGGGCTTCTAGTGCATGCACATGTAAGAAAAAAATAAATTTCCTCTTAGTGTCAGTTAGCTAGCTGAAAATGGTGTTAGAAATAAAGAGAGATAGCCACGAATGCAACTCAGGCAAGTATAAGTATAGTGTCATGCAACTCATGCATGCTTAATTGAAATTTAACTAAACCCCATGACTAAAGTAGATAAAAGTAGGATTGAATGCTCTAGGATAAGTGCACACTTGTCTAGGAGGAGAATATAACCATGCAAGTGTGCTATGATCCATGTCATTTCCATATCACTACCACTTGCTATCCTAAATGGTAGAACCCCCTACAAATAATAGCCCTCCTAAATAGTAGGAAAATGTGCATGTACTCCAATAGTCTCACGGCTATTTCCATTGTTTCACTACACTTGGAAGGGTTCTACCATGTACAATATTCAAGAACAAGGTTCTACTATTGTTGCTTTTTCTAGTCACAAACCCATTCTTACTCCTAGAATAGTTGACTAGGAATATTTTCCAAACAATTTTTGGTTGCTTGCATGGATTCTAGTGAATTAAAATGCAAAAAATAAACCTAAACTTAAATATAGAAACTGAGTAATTTTACATGGAAGACAATGCCTTTTAGAGTTTCTAGCACTTGTATGAAATGTGAGATATGATTCTCCCGAATATATCTATAAATCAATATATAATCCAAATACACTATAACAAATGAATCTAAATATGTGTGTAATACTTTATTCATCATTTTTATAAATGTAGCTAGTGCATTACATAAACCAAATGGCATGATCAACCATGCATACAAGCCTTGCCTTCTCTTGAAGGTAGTCTTCTCGGTGTCATCTTCTTTGGTACGTACGTGATTTCAAATCCAACTTGGTGAACTACTTAGCATTCTACAACTGGGCCAATAAATTGTTGATCTTGGCCAAAGGGTACCGATTCTTGAGTGTAATATTATTCAAAGGTTTGTAGTCAATACACATCCATTAAGTCCCATCCTTCTCAGGTGCAATGATTATAGGTAACCCACAAAGTGAGGTGCTTGGTTAAGTCACCCATTGCTTTAGCAGTTGCTGAAACTGCTTCTTCAATTCATATGCTTCCAAAATAGATTGTATATACAACCTAATAATTGGTAATGGAGAGATTGGAGACACTTGTATCTTTTGCTCCACTTCTCTCTTAGGTTGTACCCCTTTAGACTCCTAGGCACTCCCTTGTATTCTTGAAGTGACTCCAACTTCTATTTTTTTCTCTTTAGTGCATCCCTCGAAAGATTCCTTTGTCCCTAGATGATTTTCCCTTAAGAAAATAAATACATAGTGGTTGGAATTTACTAGTGTAATCTTCAATTTACCTTTGTGTCTGTTGATGATATAGGACATCCCATCCTTAATTAGGCGTTAGTAGTTTTCTCTCCACATGAAGATCACATCCCTCATATACATGTAGGGGATTCCAAACATTAGACTACACATGTCAACAATCACCATGTTTAATTCCACATTATATATAAACTCAACATTTATACAAATTTGATGTTGCCTTGTTTAATGACCTAGATTTTTACATCCTTGTTCACCCACCCAATGGGTATGGGGTTCGATGATCACGAACCTCCAACCCAAGATTTTTAACAAGATTGGTTTCTATGAGATTATCCTACAAACCAAAATCGAATAGAGAGATTGTTGGAAAATGTATATGTGTTTGGTCTTCATTAATGTACTTGAGTCATCATGTAATGTACTTTTCAAAAGAATAAAGAAAATATTTTTTATTATTATTATTATTGTGACTTATTAAAGCATGACTTTCATGCTTGGGTCGCCTTGTTTTAGGTCAAAGTCCCCATTGAGGACTTCTAGGATTTATTCTGAGTCAATAGAGTCATTTTACTTTTAAAGAGAACCTTCTAGGGATTTTGAATCATATAAAAAGGTTAAGTATTGAATAAAATATGATTTATGTAACCTCCACATCATGTCAGCATAGACTATTCTTAAGTGGACCATCTATTGGAAACTCAAAATAAAAACTAAATCCATAACCTGAACTTACAAATGAAAGAAACTCCACCTTCACTGATGAATAGAATAGACTTACCAAACGATCTTGATAATCATGAAAAAAACACCTCTTGTTGATGAGTAAAACCATGAGGGATGAATTCATTCATAGTTAATGGTTTCTTTTGTCCTATGCCTTCAATTCCAAGAACATCATCAAATAAAAAGGCAACAATAGATTTGTCTTCCCTTCCATGTAAATCAACAAAAACATCCATACATTCTTGAACATTTTCAAACATGACATCCATATTGTTTGCATCAAAACTAATCTTTTTCTTATCAAAAGATTCTGATTTGACCTTTGTTAATTTTTCTTGAGGACTGTCATCTTGATTCTAAACACTAACAACTCTTATACGAACAACTTTATGCATATCATCCATGTCATTTTGATGATCCTCAAATAGAATAGGTAAAACCTGTATATTCAATTCTTGATGTAACTCGGGTTTACCTAAAAGTGAACTTTCATGCACTTTAACCGAGATAACATCATTATGATTTTCAATGGAAAAATGTTATTGTCTAGGTAGACAACTTTCATCACATGTTACCTCACTGTTCAGAATTTTCATGCATGTATTTTCAAAAACTTGATCTTGAGGAGTTTCTTCCTGACATAAAATCTCTGAAAAGGAATGGGCTGAAAAACAATTTGAATGATTTGGCTAATAACTTTGATTGCATAGAGATTGACAAGGCTAAAAATTTTCATAAATTTCTTGTAATATGAATTGACTGTCAAATTGCTGATCCATTTCATCTTCAACTAAAGAAAGACATCTGTTTGCTAGAAAACTTCTTGATCATCATGACAAATAGCTTGAGAAAAAAATTCATAAAGTGCCTCTAACATATCTTCATCATCCATACATTCTACATCATCATCAATACTTTCAAGATATTGAATGAAACCCTTACAAAAATTACAGAAACTTGAAACAGTGGTAAGGAAGGATGAGGCTTCCCATAATGTCCAAAGAATATTCTATGGAAATATTTAAGAGAACACAAGCTTCCTGATTGCAACCCTTCATACCATACTCTAGCTTTGTCTTCTAGGGTAGCCATAAACATCTTCATGAGACAATCCTCAGGAAACTCAAACCTTAGTCTACATACATGCATATGAAATCTAACCAAATGCAAAACAACATCATCTTTCATTTCGTCTTTGAAAATGGGAAGATGGGTTAACCAATCAACAGAAGGCATAGGATTTGGAAAACCATAGATATGATATCGATCCATAGGATCATACCTGGAATTTATTCTTGCAGTAGAACTCATCTTGGAACTTCTTCAAGCTACTGATCTTCAAGAAGTGGAGTCACCATGAAGCTTTGATCTTCTGGATCTTTTGACATTGGAGTCGCTAGGGTAATATCACAACCTTTAGAAAACTCTAGTTTCTTGTTACCCTCAGGAATCCGAATGAAGAGACTCAAAGAAAATCCGGGAAATGGAGCTTTTTGGCTCCCGGCAGATGCACCAAAATGTTATCGCTAGGCTAGACAGGCTAGGCTATGACAACCTCCAACCAAGCATTACTATTTCAAACCAACTTTTAACTAGAAGTTAGCCCTTCCAGTCTGAGAGGGCTATCTCAAAATACCTATAAGATTTTCAGTATAAAACTCAAAATTTCAGAAGGCTAACTCTATACTTTTCATGTGATTTTGCAGGTGAAAGAGTGTGATGACAACCATCATTGGGAATGGAGTCAATTAAAGAAAATAAATTACAAACAACATTGTTGTCATGGAAGTTGAGGCAATTTTGGCTTTAAAATGGTGTGAAATAAATTTTTTACAGTAAAACACAACAAATGAAGGAAGTTGGAGCATGTAATATGAATTGCAAGTAATCAAATTGCTATGAAATTGGTAACAACATACAAAACATGGAGAAAAATATACGAGACAAAACATAATCTCAAGTGAAAAAGATAGTCTGCTGCAAATGTATATTAATTGAAGAAAAAGGTTTACAAAGATGGTCCTCTCAAATCATCCATCCCCCCCCCTTCAAAGTGAATAAGTTACACATATATAGAGTGCCCTCTCCATTACAATAATCTACCACCTGGGCTAGACTCGATGCATAGCTAAGAGACCTAATTCTAATTGAATTACAATCCATGGAGCCTTGATAGGGATATTTATGTTATAATAGAATTTGAATGCAAATAGGAGTCTCCTATCCTTTATGAGCTCAACAAATTCTATTAGTAACCCTCATAGAATGCAAACAACTACTGATGTGCTGGAATGTTGAGCTTTTGCCACATGGATGTTGACCTAGTTGACTTTGCTGACCTGGAGCTCCACCAAGTCGAATTTCAAAATTCCTGCAACAAATCCAGCTAGGAAAAATTATGTAAAATAGGCCTCAAAGATAAGTGCATATCTTCCAAACCCTGATATCTGTGTAAAAAATGAGAGACACTTTTGTAGATGAGCTTGTGTTGAACAAAAACCTCCTTCATATTTCCAAAATTCCTTTCCATTTGGTTAGAAAGTGAGCTTTAAGTTGACTGCTAAAACAGTGATTTCCAGAATTTCCGTAGCAAATTTTGGTAGCAAGTTACAAAAACATCCCTCTAGTACTTTTCTAATCTTTCTGAAAACTATGAAGTGTACTCTCATTTATTTTAGCTAAACTCATGCCATTAGAACTCCTTTAACTAATTTTTTTTCCTTGCATTTTCCTCAATGATAAGCTACCACAATTTCGTAGCAAATTTTCAGCTTAACTATGGGGAGTTGCTACGAAATCCAACTTTTCTGAGATTTTGATTTTTTGTGATTTCTTTTGCCTTCTTATCACTCCTTATAGCTTATTTAACCATGTATATTGCTTAAACTATTAGTTTGGCATAATATAGGCAAAAAAGTGAGGAATTAAGGGGTTTTAAATTTTTAGTGGGCGAATATTTTGTATCATAGTATATTTTTACAAATCACCTCAAATAGCCCACCTTATTTTAAGGGAGAGGGTAAAAAAGGTAAATTTAGCCCTTGAAATTAGGAGTTACAACCTTCCATTCGCCCATTTTCAAGAATAGGTTTTATTAAGTGAATCCATTCACCCATTTTCAAGAATAGGTTTTATTTAAGTGAATCCTATGGGCCAAAGGCCCAAATACCATATTTATAAAAGAGGTATGGTAAATTAATAAATATATAAATAAATGAGAGGTATGGTAAATAAATAAAGCATTTTTTATATTTACTCCATAAGTCACCTTATATACATGCAAGGGTGTAAACAAATAAAAATATAAGTAAAGTGGAAGTATGGTAAATAAATAAAACGTCTTTTTTATACTTACTCAAAAGGTATGGTAAATAAATAAAAATATAAATAAACTAGATGCATGGTAAATAAATAAAACCTCTTTTTATATTTAGTTCATAACCCTCGTTTTATTTATGAAGGCTCAGGAAAGAGGTTTTATTTAAGTGAATCCTATGGGCCAAATACCATATTTGTAAAAGAGGTATGGTAAATTAATAAAAATATAAATAAGCCAGAGGTATGGTAAACAAATAAAACATTTTTTTATATTTATTCCATAAGTCACCTTGTATTTGTGAATGGTATGG
>APFE030678215.1:0-44808 GCA_000404065.3 Pinus taeda
TTCCAACAATTGGTATCAGAGCAGGTCCTTCTGAAGAAGCTTGATTGCTTGAAGGAAGATCTTTCATCATGAGCAACCACGAGAGAGAAGCATCAATCAGGCCACTGGTTTTTGATGGGACAAACTTCGTATATTGGAAGGTAAGAGTTACTGCCTATCTTCAATCTCTGGGTACAGAAGTCTGGGATATCATAGATACAGGGTATACTTTTCCAGCATCAACTCCCATAGATCCGGCTGAGAAGAAGAAGTATGAAACAAATGCAAAGGTAGTCAATACTCTAGTGGGATGTCTATTGCAGTCAGAATTTGTTAACGTCATGCAGTATAAATCCACAAAGGAAATATGGGACAAGATTGTTCTAAGCTATGAAGGAGATGATCAGGTAAAACGAGCGAAACTTCAAACCCTTAGAATTCAGTATGAAAATCTCAGAATGTACAATGATGAAAGTGTGAATAACTATTTTCTTCGTGTAAATGAGATTGTTAATTGTATGAAAAATTTGGGTGAAGAATTAAACGAGGCTGTTGTGGTTGAAAAAGTTCTAAGATCTTTGTCCCCTAGATTTAAATCTAAAGTTTCTGCAATAGAAGAAAAGGAGAATCTTCAAAACCTTAAAATGTCACAACTGCATGGAATTCTAACTGCTTATGAAATGAGGAAAGGAGGACCATCAGACAGGAGAGAAGTTGCCTTCAAAGCTTCTTGCAAAGGAGACTACTATGAGTCAGGACACATATCAGAAGAAGAAGAAGAATCAAATTTTGTCAAAAATCTTCAACGGGGTGCTGGAAGATTCCGAGGTAAGTTACCATTCAAATGCTTTTCTTGTGGGAGAGTAGGTCACTATGCTGCCAAATGTCCTCACAAGGATAAGATTGACAAAGGGAAGGAACCTGTTAGATGGAACAAGAAACAGAATACAAATAAGAAAAGTTATTACACTCATGAAGATAGTGATGGACTATCAAATAGCGATGAAGATGAACGAGGTAATCACTATAAAATTTTAATGGCCTTTGAAGATGATGATTACATGGATGCTGTAGATGTGGATGGCTTTTATGAAGAGATTTCTAGACTCAAAACATGTTTACAAGAAAAGAATATGATCATTGATACTCTGCAAATTCAACTTGATGAAAAAGAAAAATTTCTTGAGAAGCTAGAATGTGAAATTGTTGGCCTTAGAAAAGAAATTGAGAAAACAAAAGACCTTAATCTTAAATTTGTTAAAGGATCTGAAACTCTAGATGAGATTATCAATGTGCAGTGTTCCCCTCTAATCAAGATAGGCCTGGGGCATAATGGAGAAGCATCTCAAGCTTCCACATCCAAAAGTTATCTTGATGCAGCAAGAAGGAGTGAGCAAATGCCTAACAGAAATCATCAGGTAAATCAGGGACAGTCTTCCTCAAGAACGAACAAAGACTATCAAGAAAATTGGGGGCATGCTACCTTAAAGACAAACAGAAACTACAACCAACCACAGGTAAAATCTTCCCAATTTTCTTCAAGAATGGATGTCAATAGGAACTACAATTGGTTGGATGATAGTTGCAGGAATTTCTTCAATGGCCAATGTTTCTCTTGTCATAACTTTGGTCACAAATCAGCTCAATGTGCTGCCTATAAGACAATCATAACTAGAGAAGCTCAAAAATAAAGAAGTATACCTGCAATCACGAAGAGGACCTATAACAACTTTTCCGCCCTTGAAAGTGAAATTGAATGTTCTATTTGTAATCATTTTGGTCATGAAGATTCTGAATGCAGGAGCAGGTTTTGGAAGACAACTCAGAAGGAACAAACCTCAAATGCCAAAACATGGAGAATGAAGGAACCGCAACCAGAAAGATGTGGGATAGCTTTATATGCGGAAGGGCAGGAAAATCAATGGTACATTGATAGCAGATGTTCGAAGCATATGACAGGTGATAAAGAAAAACTTGAATCATATACTGATTTAGAAAAAGGAAAGAAAGTTTCTTTTGGAAATGATACTCCAACAGCCATAAAAGGAAAAGGCATTGCTCAGTTGAAAGAGGATGTCAAATCTGGAAATGTTTTATATGTTGATGGTTTGAAACATAATCTATTGAGTGTCAGTCAGATGTGTGATAATGGAACCGAGGTGATATTTCGATCAGATGGATGTAGTGTTCGTGATCTTGATACAGAAGAAACAATTATCAAAGGCAAAAGAACTCCAAATAATTTATACATATTTGAAGAAGGAGAACAACAATGTTACTTGAGCAAGAATGATGAACATTGGTTATGGCACCGAAGGTTGGGTCATCTAAGATTTTCACAAATAAGGAAAGCATGCAAGTATCAGGCAGTTCGTGGTCTTCCAGACATCAAAATTCCAGACAACACCATATGCAAATCATGTCAATTTGGGAAGCAAATGAGAACTAACTTCCCTGAGAAGGAAGGATCAGCTAGCAGGCCTCTTGAGCTAGTTCATACAGATGTATGTGGCCCATTCAGGAAAAGTTCACCACGAGGAGAAGAATACCTTATATTATTCATTGATGACTTCTCCAGGATTGTTTGGTTGGGACTTATGAAGCAAAAGGATGAAGCATTCGAAAAATTCCAATCCTTCAAAGCCTTGGTTGAAAATGAATCAGATTACAAAATTATGTGCCTCAGGTCCGACAGAGGTGGGGAGTTTACCTCAAATGATTTTTTCGATTTCTGTGAAGAGCATGGAATAAGAAGGGAATTCTCTACAGCTAGGATTCCTCAGAAAAATGGAGCGGCGGAAAGAATGAACAGAATAATCCAACAAATGGCTCGTGCTATGCTTGATGAGTTTGGAACTCCCGCAATCTTCTGGGGTGAAGCTGCATATGCTGCGGTGGTTATACTCAACAAAACAAATGTCCGAGTAAACATCACTCAAAATCCGCATGAGCTCTGGTATGGTGAGACTCCTTCGGTAAAACATTTCAAAATTTTTGGGAGCAAATGCTATATCAAGAATACTGATGAACATCTTGACAAACTTGAACCTAGAGCAGATGAAGGCATTCTCCTTGGATATTCCCCCCTATAGCAAAGCATATAAGTGTTATAACAAAAGACTCGGAAGAATTGTTGACAGCATTGATGTAGTGGTTGATGAAAAAGTATACATCCCTAGACAAGTAAATCATGAAGATATCGAAGAGGATGAAGACTACCCTCAAAATCAGACTGATGGTGAAGAAGAAACCTATGAATAAGAAACCCATGAGGAGCCAAAGGAACAGATAAGGGTAGAAGAGAAGACTCCATCTAGGTATGTTCAGAAGAATCATCCTGAATCTCAGATTTTGAGGCAGAAGGAAGCAGGTGTATAAACTAGAAGAACAATTGCAGAAGCCTCAAGCTACTTGGCATTGCTCTCTTCCACTGAGCCACAAAATGTAAAAGAGGCATGTAAAGATGAATGTTGGGTCAAGGAAATGGATGAAGAACTTGAGCAGATTGAAAAGAACAACACTTGGGAGATGGTTCCTAGACCAAAAGATAAGAATGTCATAGGGACAAAATGGATCTTCAAGAACAAGTTGAATGAAAATGGGGATGTTATTAGAAACAAGGCCAGACTTGTTTGTAAAGGGTATGCTCAACAAGAAGGGATAGACATTGAAGAAAATTTTTCTCCTGTTGCTAGACTTGAGGCCATCCAAATGTTCCTTGCTCTCTCAAGCTTTCAGAATTTCAAAGTTTTTCAAATGGACATGAAATCTGCCTTTCTGAATGGGGACTTAGAAGAAGAAGTATACATGGAGAAACCAGATGGGTTCATCCTTGGGAACGATCCCAATCTTGTATGCAGACTGAAAAAGGCTCTCTATGGTCTTAAACAAGCTCCAAGAGCTTGGTACTACCGATTAGACAAATATCTTCATCAACAAGGATTTTCAAAAGGATCAGCAGATAGCAATCTTTGTTTAAAAATTGAAAATGACAAATTGCTAATACTTGTTGTGTATGTAGATGACATTATCTTTAGCAAAAATGAAGAAGCTATGAGTCAAAGCTTTGCCTTGGTGATGCAGAAAGAATTTGAAATGTCTTTGCTTGGAGAACTGGCATACTTTCTTGGATTGCAAATCCAACAAAATTAAGGCGGGATCTTCTTGTCCCAAACCAAGTATCTTAAGAAGATATTGAAGAAATATGGCATGGAAGATGCAAAACCAGTATGTACCCCCATGGTCACAGGATGCAGCCTCAGTGCAAATGATGAATCAGCAGCAGTGGATCAACCAACCTGTAGGTCTCTGATTGGAAGTCTACTTTATTTGACAGGTACCCGACCAGACATCATGCATGTTGTGGAAATAGTTGGAAGATTTCAGGCAAATCCAAAGGAAGCTCATCTTCAGGCAGTGAAGAGAATTTTCAAATATCTTCAAGGAACTAAAAAATATGGCTTATGGTATCCTAGAGATACAGATCTCACAGTTCATGCTTATACAGATGCAGATTGGGCTGGGAGCGTGGATGATAGGAAGAGCACAAGTGGTGGTGCATTTTTTATGGGTTCCATATTAGTATCTTGGTTCAGCAAGAAATAGAGTTTGATTGCTTTATCTACAACTGAAGCAAAATATGTGGCTGTTGTATCTTGTTGCACCCAACTTCTATGGATGATGCAGACTTTACAGGATCTTCAAATCACTTGTACACCACCTATCTCCATCTTATGTGACAATACAAGTGCAATCAGCATTTCAAAGAACCCAGTCATGCATTCAAAGACCAAGCACATACCGATCAAGTATCACTTTCTCCGAGAACAAGTATTGGAACAAAAGGTTAAATTGGAGTATGTTCCTTCTAAGGAACAAGTAGTTGATATTCTCACCAAACCACTGCCTAGGGAAACTTTTGAATATCTCATACAGAAGCTGGGAGTAGTTTATGTATCATGTTGATGTTAAATCTTGTCTGTTTCAGAGAAAAATGGGTGTACGCGTGTTGGATGAGGAGGATCCACGTACATATGCCGGTTTGTGCAGAGAAAGTCGCGTATATGGAGGCTTGGTGGATATCAGAAGGAGTAGGATCTGGTTGAAGGTATTCTGATGTGGGTGTGATACAGACCATCCGGCATAGGTTCAGAGGGAGCAGATAATCTTCTAATAATGCATTGTTGGCATTATCTTAGAAGCTTTTGATTATGGTTCATAACTGTTGTTGATTTAAGGTGGAACAGAGGCAGAGGGAGACTAGAAGGAAATCTTGGTTGCTGATATGAATGGTGTTTGACAGTTGTTGCTGCTATTAGTTGTTGGTGACTTTCATAAGTCATATATTTTGTCTCTATGTCATGTATCTCTTTCTTATATGGTGTCAAGGTCATGTAATGGCCTATATTGATTTCCCCACTATGCCTGGGATGAAGATGTAATGTATTTGGTCATCATATGTAAATTTTTTATGTATTCCCACTTGGTTGGGTGCATGATCCCCACTTGGTTGGATGATGGATGTATGCATTGAGTCTTTTGGTGATAGGAAGGTCTTTTATGATCCATAAGTCTTGGTTCTTCTTAAAGAACATCTTTTTGCAGATCTTGCCTACAGTTAGGGGGAGCATGGTCAGCACAGCTGGACAGAGATTTCAGCATGTACTCAGGGGGAGCACAACCCTTTTGCCCTTGATGCCAAAGGGGGAGAATTATCTTGAGGATCTTGGTGTTGCCATCAAGTCCAAAGGGGGAGATTGTTGCCATTATGGCACAGGTTTGGAGCTATGGCACAGGTGTTGTCCTTGATGGCAACTCTCTTTGGTAACAGATTCCAGTTCAGGCACTTAGAAAGAAGAAAAAGACATATACGCAGGTTCATCTAGACAAAGATGCGTATACATGTGCGTTATACATTGAAAAAGCGCGTATATGTTGTGGATCATACTTTTGGTCCATGGTAGTTAGTCCTTGGGATTTGAACCTATGTTTTGGACCATGGCGTCTTGTCAGATGTGTTGATCCCTAGTTTGGGTTCATGGTATTGAAATTTTATGGTTTTGGACCATGGTATTGAGGAAGGCCTAAGATTATAAAAGAGGAAGGAGATCATGTGGCAAAGGATGATCTGTATTATCATTGAATATCTGATAAAGTGCTAGAGCGGGTATATTGGTAATTGGGCTGTGATGCAGAACTAGATTTGAATGAAGGAGGAACCATAGCACAAAAGAAGGATAAGATCTATTCATGGGTCATAATCTTTAAGCTTAAATGATAGTACCTTTAAATGATTTTGATCTACTAGGTGTGGCGCTTGCTTGATCTATAAGTCTGATAATCTGGGTTAATTAGTGATTGAATATCTGAAAGAGTGAATTATCCTTTATAGATCTGTACACAGGTTCAGGGAAGTGAAGGCGTGTATACATGCATGTTCAGTGAAGTCACAACGCGTATACTTAGGTTGTTTCATACGCATAAGCGTATGCACGCATGTTTCAGGCTGATAAAGTAGCACATATGTTCTAATCTGTGATCTTGCTACTTCTGTTCACTACTGCTGTGTTCTGGGTTCTGTTTTGGTTTGTGGTTACTGGTACTATGTATTGGGTACATCTGTCAGAGGGATATCAACTTGATTCAGATCTAATTGGTGAATGGTGATTGGTTGATGAAGAAATTCTTGATGATTGATTAATGTTCATGGATCCAGTCTGAAAATTTATGAAACGTGGTCCCTGGAAGAAAGAGAAGGTTGTAGCCTTCTGTAGGCCAGCACCTACATACTAGTATCTTGGCTAGTGCAAGAGCTAAAGGGGGTTGTAGCTCCCTTCCAGGAGAAGCTAGAAAACGAGAGAGAGTTGTAGCTCTCTGCAGGTTGCAGCCTGCGTACTGGTAGAGGACCGCACAAGTACATTGTAAACAGAAGTTTCTAATTAAAGAAAGATAGAGACGAATTGCAGCAGGTGGTTTTCACCCACATTGGGTTTCCACCTTATATCTTGTGCTCTTTCTACTCTGTTTTACTGTCTCTGGTTACTGGTTATTTGATTCTGTATCTCAGATTAACAATCACCATCAGAAAGTTAAAGTAAATTATAAGATTTCTTTGTATACGCGAGTTTATTTTTGAATAGTTACGTATATACGCGGGCTTTATTAACTGAAGTAGCGTATACAATTTGGTTTTAGGAAAATAATATTTGACTTGATAATACTGATTCACCCCTCCTCTCAGTATTATTTCCAACACTTATTAATGTATGATTTCTTTTCCACAAGCATACAGTGAGTTGTATTGCTTTTTTTCATTCACTTCACAACTCTGACCTTAGCTCAATCTAAATTGAACATATAATTTGTGCTTCTTATTTATTACAATTATTTATATATTTTTTTCCTCAAAGACACCTGTAGGTCCAACTATGCATATTTAATTTTGTATGCATGTTGCTACCGAATGTCTAAATAATGACCTGTTAAGGTTTAGTTTCCTTCAACAATGTATATTTCGATCATTTTCCTTTAACGATTCAACCAATGAAAATACCACATCCATAATGAATTGAATCATTCCATGTATATGCTCTAATTAAAATATTAAATTGAAAGACAATGTTTACATAGTCTCCTATGACACAAACTATTCTTTCATGAGTTTAATGATTTTTCATGGGAACCTTGATGAGTAGATATCCTTAAATAAAACCTTTAGAATTTATTATGAGATGGAACCTACTTAATTGACCATCGACATCTATTAATGTTAATGGTATGTCATATACTTCTTACCTGATGATTTATATAGTTTCTTTATATATTTTTATTTATGATTTTTCCTCATGTGGTTCATAATCTATAGAAAGACAACCCTTGATAATTTATCTCATCACGTTCAACATTTATTCCCTTCATATTACAAGATCCCTATATGGATAAACCTTGTTCCATTAGGTTATGTCCTTGATTCGAATTAGTTTGTATTTTATTAACTTATGCCCTTGCATAGAAATCATACAACTCCTAATATATCCATTGTTCTTCCAAAAGTTGGTTATATGATTTACTCCCCTTATATGGGGGCATTTAATATTTGAGCCTTCTCATTCCTCAATGATATATATTCTTCTTACAAGTGTACTACTTGTTATCAAATTAAATTTAAGATTAATACTATTTGTATTATATCCCACTTCTCATGCAATAACCATACTTTACAAGTATTACTAGATTGTTTATTTCTCTTGCTCTACTATGTACAATTCAAACTATGGAAGTATCATGTTTAAATTATGGTATAAAGTCTATGTGCCCTCACAAGAGCATTCAACAATAAATTAAGCTTTGAAAAACTTTAACAACATATAATAAGTAGAATTTTACTCTTCATATCACTCGATAAGTAGGCACAATAACAAGTAACCCATTTATGGTTGACCATTTCTACTTATTAAAATAATCAACATGTTATTAGTTTTCTTTTCGGCGCATTACCCCTTACTCCACCACCATTCAACATTGCAACATTATTTGTTCCAATATATCCTTTAATGGTTTCTCCTTCAGTCATGCATACTGCAACAAAAGAGGTAGGAAACACTAAACAAGTAGAAGTAGAAATACATTTAAATAGATAATTCTATTTGGTAACGCCACTTTCCCAATACAATACCAAAACAATACTTTTCAATGCTGATGATCCTGGGGGGATTACTTCCTTTTATTTATAGAATACCACCAGAAATATTCTAATAACTACTATATTCAAATTTCACAAGTATATTAGTTCAAATGAAAAAATATATTGGTTGGAACATCCGTTCCAAAATGGCAATGCTACAAGAATGTGCATATAATAGTGAAATAGAACATAAACCAGAGATATTTTTAAGAGTACAAGCATCTATCAAATTAGAAGGTGTGCCACTTGTGTATTTTGAAATTTCAAAAATCTGACTTTTAACGCAAATTTAGAAATTTCACCTCAACCCTGAGGTTTTTCTGTTCTATTTCCAATGTAATTTCATCATTAGGCTGAATATGAAATATTAATTCACAGTAGAAATATTCATTGACCCAATTCACTATTGAGATCCATTCTTTGTGGGATAAAATTATTTGACTCCTAAAGTAAGAGATTGACGCAATTTGATGTTATACCTCCTAAAAGTTCCAAATTTAATACGGTATATTTTTTTGGCCTTTGACTAAATTTGATATTGACTGTTGCCCATATTACTCCAACTAATTACCCATACTACTCCAATGTAATATTAAATATTAATTTGCCCTTTGTCTTGAAACACCAGAAGCATAATTGGTCGGTCATACAATTCTTTTTTTTTTAAATAACTCATGTTATACGATCTATTTAAATGAGATACCTTGTAGTAGCTACATCACACTACAGTATATGATAATAATCGATCGTGACAATTGAATCTCTCAGATTATCTATATCATAATGTTTTTCTTCTACATAGGCGAAATGGGCATTAGAGAACGGCCTATAAAAGTTACGTTGGAATTGTCGTCTCGGGTTGTAAGGAGGTTGACAGACGAGCTTGGGACTAAGAATATTTCACTTGCCATTGCTCACTCATTAAATGACATGATACCACCAAAGATGAGGATCTTTCTGTCGGCCTTCCACAACAGAAGTGACTGCTGAGAATTTCTCATTCTCATGGAATGGCAGGTCACTCATCCTCACCATCGTGAAATATTAACCCTATACCCCTAATTCTTTTATGATCTTCATTCCCAAAACTTGGGAAGGAGAAAAGTAACAGAGGGAGAGGGAGCAACACAAGGGCTAGAGTGAATGATTTGCAGTAATCCAATTGGTGTTTTTATACTCGACATTTTATAGGAGGCATACAATAATAAAAAAGACATGAGAGGCGTGAAAAAAATTTAGTCCTATGCATAAGTAAAACAACATCTTTTGAAAGGATGAATTCCTTTACATGATAACCCCTTACAACTTCACGTTGTCGAAATCACCCGACCTTTCTTGCCTCTCAGTGAGGTTCGATCTCGATTTCCCTCCCTTCCATTCACTCCTACGTCCGTGCTTCTTCATAGGACCACCAACTTATGACAGCAATGCCTACAATAATGATGGTTATTATGCAAAAACAATATCCACTTTTATATGGAAGATAATCAATGAAGATGATTGCAATCTTGATCAAGAAACTCATTGATTGGCTAGTTTTCATCAAAGTTTCTAACTGGAGAAACAATCAACAATATCAGCAGATGAACAACATAGTTATGAATGTTCGCACTTTACTCTATGCGGAGAATCTTTCTGGCATGACCCTTCCATCATCAGCGAACTAATAAGACCGAGGAGGAGTAGCAGGTATCAAATCTGAAACCCTTTTTGTATGAGTCACCTGCAGATCTCAGCGAAACTATAATTCGATCAAGGCGATCCACGTATGAAAAACATGAGATTAACGAGATTTTTTTTTTGTTCCAGGGTCACTGGTCCACGTATATGTATGGATAAACACTCTCCAGTTTTAAGCTTTTATGGACATGACCCTAAGGCTAACTATTATCCCAAACGAATGATTTTATGGCCAACTCACCCAGCATTTGAATGCCCTCCCATCGACGGAGAAGGCTAGAAGAAAAGGCAACTATGTAGCTCGAAAACGAAAATTTTATCTCCATAAAGATTTTCTCCAATAATTAATTTGGCAATGTGTTTTACTGCTTTAAAACCACCATTCGCATACACCCTTCCTAACTTTCTTACGAGTAGGACAGTCGCAATTGACACTCACAGCCCTCTAAGCCTTTTGTCATTTTTTACTGAAGACTCGGTGGCAAACCCCTGGTTTTGGACGCATCACGATATAATAACTACTTGTTCAAGGGTTCCTAAGGTCAACAACCTTCGTTTGAATCCTTTGTCGCAGAAATTTTTTTTAACACAATCTTGCCACATCAGTATGCGTCCACAATGTACTTCCTCGGTTATCGTTGTGCATGAGTCTCCTTATTCGATGGCCTTTCCTAACGAAGGGGAGATGCATAAAAATAAAGATACTATACTAACAACTTTCTGATTTGATATAAATGTGGCCGTGGTCATACCTAAAATCCTCGCTTGCGATAATTTATGTATAAATTTTACAGCAATGGTTTGAGCCTTACAATGTCAATCAAACCTTGGCCAATATAAGAATGGAATTTTTTTTATCGTATTATACATATGTTGCTTGAAAAACTCAGTTTAGACATGAAACAGATTACAACCTTCCCTCTTCCATCTCTAGTGATCCCACTCAATATTTCAGACTGCTCTGTTTTTAGGTGAATGAGTAGTTAGATGTTTGCCAAGAGATACTCTTTAAATTAACAACTTTTAATTTTAATTTCCTTTGATTTTACGTAATAAATAAAATATTAACATATATATTAATAAATATATAATAACATTAATCATATTATATTTATTGAAATTGCTCCCAGGGGTTTTTCAGGGCCCTGAATCTAAATATGCAGTTAAAAAACCATTTTAACTGCTAAAAATCAAGATTTAACCTCATTTCTTCCGCCGGATTCCGTCACCAGAATCTCCAAAAAGTCGCATTATAGACAACTCCTTTTAAAATTCACTTTCAACCTCAAGGGATTCTCATTGGAACCTCTTATTTGTGTAGGACCTAGTCTAGTACTCACAACTTCTTCATATATTATAGAGGTGTATTGGCCCATAGGGCGAAATGCTTGAACTTAGAGCTCTAATACCAGTTTTCACATACCCCTCTTGGCACACTACTAAAATTGGCTTATGTGCTCTACTGGATCCATGATGTGGAATTTTAGATTCAATTAATAGGTTTACATTCCAAATAAACCCTTAAGCATAAATTACAACTTCGAGAAAAGAATCAATCATGGAATTTAACCTATAATATTGTTATATTTGTACTTCGTTCCTTTGATGACTCAACACAAGTGTTAACGGAATGTTATCCTGAATATACTAGCATAGTCAAAAGTATTACTTACATATATCTTGTGCAATATGAATAAATAGTCAAACGAGCCTTAGTGGATGCAATTCCCATGATGCATAATGCCTAAATATTCATCACCTTAAAAAAATAATCTTTCATCATACATAGTTGTCTCATGGATAGTTATTCAATCATCTCATAAGAAAAGATAACCCATGAAACTCAATCATATCATAAGCTTAAGATTTGGCAATAATAAGAGTATGGATCCAACATATAGAGCATCCCATGCCATTGAATCAAACCATAGTAGAAGAGAGAATGTCACTTGGAAAACTGAGCACCACCACCCAACGTAAAACTAATTTCCTTCAGTTCACCCGTGAGATGAGAGTTCTTGCCATGAATAAAGTGCCTCTCTTAATCCCTCCAATGGGTATTTAGTACCCTCTTTCATGATATGGTTATGGATATTGCCCTCCCATTTTTAGGTGGATATTTCTATCCGCTTGCCTAGGATTTTCTTGGAAAAGCTCACCTTTCTCTCTTGTGAGGATTTTCCTCATAAAAGATTTCCTTTCTCTCCCATAATGGTTTTATGTTTTTCTTAGCATGGCATATTTCTCCAGTTAATTAGATTAATGGATATTTATCTCCAATCCATTAAGCTTATCTAGAATTGCATCTAAAAGTCATATCATGAAAGAATTATCCATTCCCATTCACCAATGGGATTATATTTGGGAGGAACCTGATCTCTTGATGTCTCATTTTCCAAGTGATTAATTTATCTTTATTAATTCAATAATAAAATATTTATTTTCATTGTTACACATTAGACCTAGCTTTACATAGCTTAGGTCAACATAGTGTTTACATACAATGGAGGGGTGTTACAATCATGACGACCTGAAATGCCTATAATGACTTCATTCACAATAGCCATGCCCATAATAATGCATGCATAACAACATATATACACTATCGTACATAAAAAGTTCATATACAACCAACATGCATTCATTACTAACGCATCCCAACAACAACATCATCAAATTCCACATGGCGACACAATGACAACAATGACCACCACCATGCATACACAACAAGCACATAGTCCAAAATCATAAAGAATGCATGAACCTGACATGCATGCATGACAAAAAAATCCCGCCCATCCAGTCCAAGGGTTGAACCATGCTCTGATACCACTCAGTGGTATCAGATATCACCCAAAAATAACAAAAACTAGACACCACCCAAAGAGAATGAAACCCACTTTCATACCACTCTGTAACACCCCCCTTCCACATTTACCCAAGTAACTAGATAATCAAGGTAAACATGTGATGATATGTTACTATGATATGATTCAACTCCCTATGCGTTAGTTTAAGAAGTGGAATCGACGGAAATAGGCCACACATGCCCTCCACATCAACAACAAAACTCCTAGAAGCCATCCCAACCACTCATGTAACCAACCCCTGAGACCAATTGAAGTCTTAGTGCATCATACCCCTAGATGCTCACTTGATATGGATAAAGGCGCGTTTGGGAGGCTGCATAAGCTCCAATGACAAGGGAAAGGGAGTGTCTAGGAAAATTTTTCCCTAGTGCTATTCGAGTGACTCTAGGATTTGTGCCACCTTTTAGGCCCGGAGCCCGACTCATTCCCATAACCTAATAATAGGTTCAGAAATGAAATTTCACACTAGAACAAAAAACATCAAGAAGGACTACACTAGACAGCTACTAGCCATGACAATAATTTTATCAAACATGTCACAAACATGAAAGTTATAGATCTTAACAACAAAACTGAGCATAGGGCTCTCATATTTATCTGAAAATTGCTAAGAAGCATTGATGCCTCAACAAATTAGCTGTAATTTCATCTATTAGGCCATAGATACAATGTTCATTCATTTACAAGTAAAAATATTATATGAGCCAAACATCATGACAGTCATAAAACTCATTCATAACCAACATATAAAGATTAGAGATGACAATCATAGAATAACCATATAAGACACATAAGAATAAGCATATTTACTGATCAATACCATATGGTAGATATTTTATTTCCATAAGAAAAATGAATCCAAATTTGGGACTTTCAAGTACCACCCGACCGTAGACATGGTGGAGAAAAATATCTCTTTAGCTAGTCACCCCCATGCCATATTCCAAGCATTAATGTGGGATATCATGAAACAATCCATCAAAATCAAACTAGGGCTTCCATAGGCCAAACCACCTCAATGCATCAAATAGTGATTCCACCTCATGGTCAGACATTACAAACCATCACTAGATTGGTCTCTACTCAAGTCTTTCATGGCTCTGGAGAATTTGTTCCAACAAAGGGTTTCAGGACTAGTAACTCAACCCATAATTGTCGTTGGGATTCCTGAGCGTTTGTCCAATAAAGGCTTCCAAGACTAGTAACTCAACCGACTAAGGGCTTCCAGAGAATTTTTCCAACCAAGGCTTCCACGACTAGTTACTCAACCTAAGATGTTATAGGGCTTTCTAGAGCATTTGTCCAACCAAGGCTTCAAGGAACTACTAACTCAACCCAAGCTAAAGGAAACATGACAACCAACTAGAAAAATGAAAAAATAAACCCACAACACTATGGCTATCACATAAATGAAAAGGTTAGGAAAATACACTATCAGTCTAGGCAATCCTCCATGTCAATGATAGATCATGACCAATAAACCACATGCATATGCCATGCATGCTAAAACTATTGAGGAAAACATACATGCAACTTGGTAACTACAGGAAAAACCCACTGTAGTTGTTCATCCCTCTATCCCCTTCTACCTTCTTTCTCCAAGAATCGAAGTATGCCACACTCTCCAAGAGTGCTCCAAGAAAACACTAAGTTTCCAAGAGTATGAGAGAGAGAGAATAGAATGAGAGCTCCAAAACTAAATTGACAAAAAAGTTACACTCAGCATGCTTGCCCACTGATTCCTCAAAATCCTTTTTATCAATTAGGCCTCTATTTTCTTCAATTTCCATTATTTTCCTTCATTTCCTTCTCACATGCAACCTATGACCTTTCACCTTCCTTTTCTCCTAATTTCCATTATTTGCATAAGCAAAATGCCAAAAATGCCTCGTACCTTTCCAAATCCTTTGCCATTGACTTTGGAAAATACCTTTAGCTATAATAACCGAAATGAACATCCATTAGAATGTTTTTCTCACCATTCATCTTGTAATATGTGTCTCATCACCTTGTTAATTTTCCTTTATTAACAATTACATGGAGTTTTGACCAGGGTTGTTACAAGTCTCGCATTCGATTATATGCCTTCATGACTTCTCTAACCAAAAAATCTATGGTGCAACATCAAATGATAAGTTAGAGAACAAGAAAATATCCATCCCATGTCTTCTACTAGCATGTGTGGAACTTTTCTATAACAAAACAGAAGCAATCTTCAAACAACCATAACTCCTTCTCGCTTAGGATTTTTCAAATGTTCCATGTATTGTTGAAAAGGGCTCCTAGATAGCTATACAACTAGGCACTTTTCAAGAGCACTTGAGCTAACATCATATAGATAAAATTCCTTAAAAAATATAGGTATTTAAATCAACAGTCTACAAACATTATAAAACTATAGAAGCACCAGAGAAACATCAATGGTAAATTGACATTAATGACACCAAAATATAATATTTCTCAACATTCTTTAATAAGCTCCCTTTGAACTTGACAATGCTTGTCATCAATCTACTCCTTTGATATTAATGAAAGCAATTTTCTAAGCAATTTAAATGAATTCCATCCCTGTGAGGGGATAATGTATAATTAAAGAAGAAAGGAAAACAAAAAGAGGAGATTACAAACTGGGGTATAATGGTAGTTATGTTAGAAGTTAAATTTGTTTCTTTGGATTACACTTTGTACTTGTATAGGTGGATAAAAATCTTGTGACATAATTACATGATTATAAAGAAATATGTTTAAGAATTTCTAAAGTTCTCCATTAGATTGGATGACATACTTAGAGAGATGAAGCTATTTCTAGTTCAATTAATATATGTAGCTTAAGATGAGAAAACTAAAATATTGTTATAATTATATCAACTAGAGAAGTTTATTATCATTCTTTCAAGGAAAAAAAAATTCCAAGGAAGAAACAAGTCTATTGTTGAAGAGGAGCACAAGGAAGATGCAAAAGTTTATCTAGAAGAGGACAAGGTGGTGTAAGAAAAGAATGAGGTAGTAGCACAGGTGCATGTACCCAATAAAATGTAAGAATTTATGGAAATCTTACTAGAAGAGGAACTCATATGGTTAGAGGTCATAAAGTTACAAAAAAATAGTGTTAATATTTCAAGGACAATCAAGAGTCCTTGTTGATGCACCTAACTATGAAGTATGAGACTATACAAAGACTGTTGAACTGAAAACAAAACTTTGAGGTGGAAGTTACTTAACTACAAAATGGTGAGAAGAAGACCAATGATGTTGAGGATCCAAACTCACTTATTGATGATATTGAATATATTCCAATTTATTATAATATCGTTGATATTGGTGTCCTTTCTTCATTCATGGCTTATTAGCCATTGATCATATTGTTTCTCCTTGATTTCCAAATCAAACTGTAGGTATTGGGTCCCCATTATTAAGGAACATGGGCTATAGTGCAGGTGGACTTACGAACAATGGATAAGAAATTGTTAATCATTTTCCCCTTAAGATATATACATCTAAAGTAGCTCATGGATATAACGCTACTAATCCTTCCTCACTGCTTACATTAAGCCATGTTCAATCCCAAAATGTGTTAATTGTTATAGGAGGAGTTCAAACTAAGTTATTGGAAGAGGTCCCATTTGCTAACTGTGACTCATGAGAATATTGAAAATCGTAGTATTATACTGTTATTACCGAATCATAACCAAATTCAATATCTATGCAATGTTATCATTCTCATAAGAATCAAAATAATTTATCTAGAAAACAAATTTCTTAGGAAAATGGTAGTTATGCTTTCATATCCTTGCAATGGAAATTTGAGAGGCAGAATCATGGATTTGTGGAGATTATCAGGGGAGACTATGCTTGGTGATGAATGGTCATGGAGTAAGCTTGAAATTTTCTTCATGACTTCATATCATTGCTTAACATCCCCTACACTATTGTACAATTATCCTCTTAGTTATTATTGATTCCCTTCGATGTGGTTGAACAATACTTGACTGGAAACTTTAGTCGACTGGAGTCTCAATGGTGATTTGTTGAGACTAGTTGAAATGCATTCAATTGAGTTATTCATAGATATAGTTGGTGTGGCCACATATGCTAGTGCCTATCTAATTATAGAAGAATATTATACTTTATGAATTTAGGCTTAGTGTATCCATATCCTAGTTATAAGATATATTTCGGCAGAAATCACTTCGCAAAAATTATTTCAACTTGTTTCGAACCATCCAGTGTGGTTCATCGTTAGGACAAGATGATTAATCGCACTATATGGTTCGAAACATGTCGACATAATTTCTTCAATATGATTTCTACCAAAAAGATGTCTCATAATGAAGATTATAATTATGGATAGAGGCATGTTGGCACGATAACCTATTCCATTCATTTTTATAAAAAAATAAAGGGTCCTTCTTTGAGATTTTTATCATTCCTCCTAGTTGATTGGATTTGATTGGAATGAGTTGATGGACAGGCTTTTGTTCCCAGGATTATGGGCATTACGGTATCTGAGGGATTTTCTTTTGTTGGCCATGTGATTTCATTAACCATTTTTTCATTTAGTTTTGATCAAAATATGAAGCCCTAATATGGATGATGGTTTTTCGCTGATCCTCACTATAACAATTTGCCTCTTCTAGGTTTAGATAAGGTCTTGTTATCATGCTTCAATCGTTAGTGGTTAACCTTGGAGTTTTGTTTTGAGCACTTTCTATATGGTGGTTTGTTGACTTCTCATGATATTGAATTTGATTGGATACCTCCAACTTATCTTGGTAATTTGCATTATAAAAAAATGGTATCTTACTAGTTTATATATATAATATAATATATATATATATATATAATATAACATTATGTATTGTATATTAAAATAATAATAATAAATAAACATAAATAATTCTCCCGCAAATTAAAATCCTCAAGAATTACAATTTTATAAACATTTATTATTGTATATTAAAATAATAATAATAATAAACATAAATAATTTTCGCAAATTAAAATTCCTCAAAATTACAATTTAAATTTTTCGATATAATTTTATAGTTATATATATTGAAAATATATAAAATAAACAAAAATTTGCCGGTAAATTATTTTTTCATTTTTCCATCAACTTGTATAGTTTTTAAATTTTATAATATTTTAATATATATAGTGTATTAAATTATAATTTTTTTGATAAAAATTTTATAGTTTTTAGTATTTAATTATTAGTTTTCTTTAATTGTATACGTAATAAAGTAATATTTAATTATAATGTATAGTTTTTGTATTTATAGTTTTATTTTATTTATATATATTAAAATATAAATTTAAAAATAAAAATAAAAAAATTGAGTTTTATTTCAAGTCGAACCAAACACTTTAACATCAAAGCATATGTTCCAAACGGCAAATTCCATTTTCCAACTCCCTGCATTATAAATGCAGTCTGACATGCAAGGAATCATTCTGCATGCAAGGGAATAGAGTTGCCTTGTTGCTAACATGCCAAAGTCAACTTTGAGAGAAATATAAATGCAAGGCAACCTCTATTCCCCTTGCATGTCAGACTGCATTTATAATGCAGTGGAGTTGGAAATAGGATTTGCCTGCTCCAAACAGTCCTGGGAACAAAGATGACACCAATCATGTTCCATGCAACCAACTGTTACCACAATGTTACTTAACATAAAGACCAGCCACCAATATTTAAGAATAAATATGACTTATTGCACGCGTTGCATGTGGCATTAATTTCCAAACACACAAATTGAAACACTACACCTTATTTTCAGGCTCAGATCTCGGCCAATTGAGGGCGAATATCAAGAATGTAAAACATGTGTTCTTTTCCCAACTACCCCAATTAGGTTCACTTGCAAGATTTTGGCGGATTGTTGGGCCAATTGGGAGAAGATACTAGTTCTTCTAGAACTAATTTGAAAGTGACGCCGTCGCCCATATAACGCCAAAACCCCATTTTTAAAGTTTCTAACCGATTCGAACCACCGTTTTCTGGGGATGTGATTGATAGAGGTTTACGGAGGATTTTGTTTAATTTACGAAAGATTTTTCAGTGTAAATGACATAAAATTTCATAAAATTTTATTATGACAGATGAAATTTTATGTGATTAATCTTTCGTAATTTGACATGGATTACAGAAGCCTTAATTCTAGGATTTTGTTTTTTATGATGAGTCTTTGGTCTTGTCTAGTAGAACATGAATTTCCCGAAATTTCAGTAAAGCTGTAGTTAAAAAAATAGGGAAAATATTGTTATTTTTCATAATTTTTCCGCTTATAACCATCACAGATTGTTTTATTTATTCAATTTAATGATCCTCAGTAATGATTTTCCTTTCTCATTGTTGCATATATGATCTTTGACTGGATTTTTGGCAAGCAATTTAAAAACAAATTGGGGGCGAAATTACCAAAAACTGATCATTTTCGAGGTTAGATATTGATCAAACGAGGACGAATCTCCAAAATCTGGAACATTGGTTTTTCCGGCAATGGGTTCGGTTAGTTTCCCTGCAAAAATATTCATGGTTCGATGTGCAGATTGGAAGATCCCCTTGGTTCTTTGGGAGGCATTTTTAGACAAGCTATCCTATTTAAAAAAACAAGAAACAAATTGATTGTTTTTTAAATAAAATATCTTTATTTTTATTATAGTTTTGTTATATTTTAGAAAAAAAACGTTTCGTTTATCTTAATTTGTTATATAAAATATTTTTCTCTGCTTACTTTGTTATGTTTATTTTTAATTTTGTTTAAAAAACAAAAAAACAGATTATTACAAAAAAATTAATAAAAGAAAATTAAAAAATATTCTTTCGTTTTAATATTATGTAATATATATTTATTGTTTAGTTTAGTTTTTCTTTTCTTCCATAATATAGTTTGATTTTGTGGTTATTGTTTTATTTTAGTTTTTAAAATTAGATGTAGGTTAGTTTTAACCTTCTATTTTTGGTTTTAAAAAAATATTTTAAAATTACTCTTCGTCTTGTGATTGTGTAATTTATAATTTTTGTGGAAGTTTGTAACTTTAATTCAACCTTTATTTAAAAATTTATAATAAGGTTTGTATGAATTGTTTTATAAATATTTTCATCGCTTTAAGATATGATCTATTTATTGTGAATTGACTCAATTTATGTAGTATTAAAAGTTTTTTGTAATGATCAATGATTTAATATTGATTCTTACAAAAGAGCTTGGATAGTTATAATATATTGTTTAATTATATATTTTTATCATTTACATATGCACATAAGTTGAGCCAATTGAGATTAGTTGAGATTATGTTACTCTTACGGGATACATGTTCTATTTTTGTTTCCTTGTGATTCTGTAGCTATTTATTCATGGTTATGGGATCACACTTAGATTAGTCTTAGATAAGCTTCTTTTTCTATTTAAATTTTAATTATTCTAAACACTTGGCTAAGACATGATTGAATCCTCCTTCTAAGGAGTGAAAACATTCTTTTACATTAAGGCCAATTACATTAGCTTCTGGTCATTATTATCTTTTTGTACGTGTGTACAATCATATAGATTAAATAGTAGTTTCCTTTTACTGTATATATGTCATTGTATGTATTTAGGAAAATTATAGGATTCCTTTGTCTTTTTTTTTAAGGGAGCCTCTAAAAACATCAATAAAGACCATCCCAAATAGCTGGGACTATGTGAAGAGCCTTGGTATGGGTCATTTCTGAGTTGTTTAAATGCCTATGTCAATTCCCGTGTGAAAAAAATTGCACTAGAAGGAAGGCCTATGGAAAATTAAATCATTTAACCCTTATCCTCTATAATTCCATATTTTTAACCTTTCATTATGTCATGTTACATGTGTTTCAAGGTAGGCGAGAAGTAAAGCTAACCTATTTCGAATTTGTATCTTCATTGTGTTATTAATTAATGACTCTTACCTTGTAGCTTCATTATGTTATTAATTAATGACTCTTACCCAAACATATGTGTGTCAGCATGCATTTAGTTTCGTATTGCCAGACATTCTTCACGAGATAGTCCATCACCCATCCAAACTCCAATTCGACGGTGAGAGAAGTATACCTGCATTAAAAAAATTAGATAAATTTCGGTGTAAATTTAACAAATATAAGACTACTTGTCTAAATGTTTTGTGTATGTTATTTTCTTTCACATTCATGGGAAGAATCAAGGATTGGTTTGAAATTTTTTTTCTATATTCTATCAGTAATTTGTTTCACTTATTTGAATATTTTTTAGATGCTTTTGAAACCTCTGATCAAAATAAGATATATGAGGAATTAAGGGTGTTACTAATTTCAAATAATTTATTTTCAAGGAAATTTGCAAATACAGTTAGTCATGTTCTTTTGAAATTTCATCTTTGTGATTTGTCTCTCATATTAGATGCTTTTTCTGACGCTTGTCCCCATTTTCCTGATATCAAGTGAATTGCATTTGGAAGACTAGATAGGTATCGTAATACCAGATTGCACAAAATTATTTATAACAAATTCAGATGGATACATTTAAAAATTTATAATCCCAAAGTTGTATTGAACATGTAGGAGAGGTAAAATAGGCCAAGTACAACTCTAATCAGATTAGTCTCTCTCTTGAGCAATTTTCTAGTAGTAATATAGTAGAAGAATGCCTTATTGGTGATCAAGATGCATGTGATTTTCAATGTAATATTTTCTTAGATTCGACTTATGATAAACATATTAATAATGATTTCTCTAATATTGAAATAGAACATGTTAGAAATGTTGAATTTCCTATTGAAAATAAGGCTATAAATATATATCAACAAATAACAATTTATTCTAAAGAAAGACTAGATGTTTTCCATGAGTTGTTATTCAATATTATAATTTATTGGACATACGAGAGGAAAATCCTAATAATCATTTAATGTATCATGATCCATCACCTAATCATAATCAACACGATAAGGTAAGAGAAGAGGTTCCCCTTGAATTTTTTTACAATTTCCACTATAATGATTTAAGGGAACCTTTTCATTTTGTCGTTTCAAATTCTTTCTGTTATTTATATCATGATTTATTTCAAGATGTTGGTGCACATAATTCTAATTTATCTTACATGGTGCCACCACATTTTGACCCTTCTAATATGATATGTTTAGGCGATAATACCATTGAACATGATGCTCGTAAAATTAAAAACGATACACCTTCTTTTTTACCACCCGTAAGGAAGATATATATGTTATATAATGATTTGATTCCAATAATCTATGATTGTACACCTGCTTTGGTTGAATGTGCACGTCTTACACTCTCTAATCACCCTTTGGTTTTGTTATCTCTTAGGGAAAACCCTTGCTTTGGGAAAAACTCAAAGGTAACCTCAAACCACTTTGAGGTTGAAAGCTGGCCCTTCAACCCGGAGAGTGATTTGTCCCTAAATCTCAGTTACCCAAGATCACACTCGTAGAAGGACTGAAACTAGTTCTATGGCTAGATTTATTTAAGAAAAATGAGGTTGGTTGGACTATAGGAAAATTTTACCATTGGGCATGGAGTATGACACAATTAGGTTTATATAATCAAGGGTTCAATGAGAAAACATCACAAAAGTGAGATATTGACAATTGCGTTTACATTTTTTTATGAATTTGGAGGATAGCGAAGGAAATTAGTGTGATATATATGTGAAAACAAGTATTTAAATATCTGAAACATAAAGAAAATGAAGCATGAAAATATGAATTCCAATTTCAAATCACTTAGCATTCAGATATTGAAGAAAATATTAAACCAAGAAACATATAGTGAATTGTAACACAATAATTTTTGCAAATTTCTCAAATAGACTACTTTATTATAATCTGATCACACAATACATAAATTGGCTATGTTTCAAAAGTTCCAACCCCTTTTCCTTCTTCAAAAACTGATTATATAGAGAATACAATAGCTAAACAGGTTTCTATCTTATCTTTAATTACAATAACCTAAAAATAATATTGTATATCATTAAGTACATGCATGTAAATTGTGTTTTAAAACCTATATCTACCTAAACAATACAAATTGTTGTAAATTAGGATAAAAGCAAGGACTATAAAGTGCATCATTGTCCTGCCTCCTTTGCTGGGAATCACGCCTTCTCATTCCTTCGAAAATGGATTTTTGTTGTGTATCTTACACTTTCTCATGTACCTTTCCTACAATCACTGATAATCTCTCTATTATACTTTAAATTCTCACAGGATGAATGTCATCTTTTTCCTTCATATTGTTCGATAAAATGTGCTGACAATGAAACTGTTAGAACTCCTCTACATTTTCCTGTGGCAAAATTTGAAGAAGTGCTTTTTTGACTCAAGGCCAAATTTTCATTTTGATAGTAAGAGGTGAAAAACTCAAAATATAAGGAAAATAGTTTTCAGCTAAGGGTACTAACTGCTTCTAATAGAACATCCACATTGGCCATCCTGCGTATTTTTCTTTCTCTAGTATCCATGGGAGTTCCCTTCTTGGAATCCTTTTTTTCTTTGATCTTTTAAACTAGTAGCTCTGTCCTTGTTTATAATCAGGTGTCTTAGTGGGATATAATCCACATCTATGACTTCTTTAGAAAGATCCAGGTTCTGTTTTAACTTGATATTCAATCTGAGCTTGTTCGAGGGCCTCGTGTGAGGATTCACCCCCCTTTAAACATCTCAAACAAGGTAGGATTTGTCTCAGCTGAGGCTCTTTTATTTTGGGGCTCAGTCATATTTCCCTTTGTTTTATCTGGAAATTAGTTATTTGTAGGTTGGCTTTCAGTAGGAGGAGGGGTTTGTTCTATCTTCTTGAGCCTATAACCCCTTCTGGTGTAAACTTTAGGTAATTGAGGAACTAGAGGAGAGATATTCTCTACCCTTTTCTGACTTCTTATTTCTACATCAAAAGTTCTTTGGGATTATTTGGGATGAGGTTCTTGTTTTATGATGTTTCACTTTTTTGGCTTCCTTCTTAGTGCCCTTTTTCATCCCTCTTTTAGATTTAGTAGGCTGGGGTTGAATCCCTCCCAAAAATATAAAATTATCCCATGATCTCTCGACTTTTCTTATCTAATTTTCAATTAATAACTTTATCAAATATTTATGGTAAATGAAATGTGAAGATGGGTTTGTTCTGGATTGAACTCGAGCGACCATATTCTTTACAATTTCTAATAAAAAATAAAAGACATTGATTCTTATTTGACCTACCAAATGAGCCAAAAAATAAAAATGGTAGAGGTTGACACGGTTGTAGTTCCCTTCGCAAGTGAAATAGGACTGAGTAATTCATATTAAACCATGTCATTCATGTTTTAACCATGACCTTTGCACCCCTGCTATGCAATTATTTTATTTGAATTTTTCCTTTAAAGAGAAAGGCACATCAATTCCAAACAAGATGTGGCGCAGACTTCTAACCTCAGAGATTAATTCCTCTGTCATATAAAAAAAAATTCCTCCAACCTCTACTCATTGTGCATCAAAACCCTGGGCAAACACTTTGGCCACTTCATTATGAACATTGATGCAATGCTTGAAGAATCCTTCCCATTTGGCTTGTTGAAACCGTTGTTAGATCTCCAAGTATATATTAAGATCAGGTCCTTTTGACTCACTCTTATTCAACTTTCCATTTTTTCCCATATCTCTCTCAACCTAATGAACACACAAAAATCGGGATTGGGTTGTGATCCTTATCTCTAATGAGAAGCTTCACAGAATGAACTTTTTTGGCATTAAAGATAAGAAAATCATAACTGATAAGAGTGATTTTCTATATGGGGTAATTTATCAAATAGAGTTCCATGTCGTGTACTATGATAGCTCACTAACAATATATTAGAAAGGATTTAACCCTTTGATCATGAAAACTAATCCCACATACCTCTTCGGCGGTGGAAGCGCTCCTCTCAACATGTGATCTCTCTTTTCAGATTTAACAAAGCATGTTTCATTAATGATTACCCTTTTTGCTGACATGGAATATGTCAGGGCATTTCAAAACAAATATATGAATTTCATCGCTTTGGCGTTGATACCCTAGTTACCCACGAAATCTCTTTTGTCTACAATTTCAAATACCCAATAACACTGACACTCCCATTTTTAACATATTTTTTTTTCGAAATTAAAATATCGTTGATAGTCCCATCATCAACATTTTTTCTCTGTTTATTAAATTTTTTTCGCTAATACTACAATGATCAACATTTAAATTTTTTCAAACTTAATCAAATGTGATAACATGTTCAATCTAATTTTTATCCTTCATCATCTAGTTTTGAATCATTTCATTTGATCAATGGGAAAGATCAGACTAGTGTTTTCATTTTCTTATCGATTCCTCAATAGATACAATTGTCATTTGCAAAATTTATTTATTGAAGAAATCAATTGCATTTTCAATTTCATCACAAGAAAACAAAATGGCTTGAGGATTCATATTTTACAAAAAAATTATAACAATGGTAAGATCATACTTGGTGTGTTTCTAAATGATAATCATATGTATAATTAATTACATTTTTATCATAACATGCTCCAATTCGTGTTGTTGTTTTGGAACTACTTTGTTTTTATAGGATTGGAGATTCTTTGGTCGTTACGCTGGATATATGATTACACTTGATACTGTAGCCTTTGATTCGTTTATAGTAGTTTAGGACTAGATTAGTTAAGTTTTCAACTTTTTTAAATTTTCATTTAAATAATGCAGTTGTGTGATTTTGATGCTGACAAAGCGAAGGATGAACCATTATCATAACGTCATTAGAGAAGTGCACTTAATTGTGATTCATTCTCTTTTATTGTTTTTTATTATGAATAGTTTTAAATCAGTAAACAAGATTTCTCTCAGTGAATCAATCATTCACAAAATTTTCTTTGATGAGAAGTTTGATGTTTGGGTTCTCCACTACTTTCAAATAAATATCACAACTCCACAATCTCTTTAGGTTTATTTTACTTTTGATGGTATCGACGTGTAATTAATCCTCAAATTATTAAACATCTTAGAGAATGTTAACTTTTAAGTCCATGTATCTTTTTATAAAAGGAACAAAAACATTAAGTGAGTAAACATGTGACCTTTTAATATTCCTATTTTCCTTTTACGATCATCCTTTTCTACTCATTTTTCTCTTGGGTTATTATTACTACATTGGTGGGTGACTATTTTTTTACCTACTTTTCATGATCTTTATTCTACTTTCTATTTTTTATTCAAATTTATAGATTTCTCATTGGTTTTATGAGGGTATATTTTTACATTTTCCAATTCTCTTTGGGATGACCATTGGGGTCCACCATTTATCTTTTGTTATCTATAAACAAAATTTTACTTCTAATCAATATTTCCTATAAATATGTTTTCTTTTTGTTGACACTCAACGTTTCCTAATAAGGGGTAAATTTATCATTTGATTGTTCTTGATGCTTGTCTTAATCTTTCCACCATTATTTAAGAAAGCATGACATGATAATTTTCTTTGAGTCTTTGGGTTAGTGAGACCAACCAATAATGATTAGTCATAAAAAAGTTTCCATGCCATCCATTGCTATTAAGGAGCAAATTTACCTTCCCAACTATTAAGTAACCAATTAAAGGTTAATTATAGCCAAAGTCTATTTTAACATATAAGAATTAATTGAGGGATAGGAGGTCTTATTACAATCTAGCCTACCATGATCATGGGTATTAAAAAAAGAGACATTACCATTATTTGTTCACCAAGCTAGAGTAGTGGCTTTCAGTTGTATAATTGAAATATAAGGGGTTTTATCATGAGCCAAATTGATCATATTTTGTTAATGATTGTGAATGGCATCGTAAATATTTCGTTAACAAGCTAGGACATTGGACTTCAGTTAATTTATAAACTAAAATAAAATTCTTTTAAACGACTCTGAATCTATATCTAATAGGTGGGACATAAACATTTCATTGGGTTTAAAGGCATTTATGTTGAGGCTATAGACATCTGCTGGTAGCAACCAACATGCTTGTTGTATTAAAATCAATCTAACATTATGATTTACTTGGTCGTCTTTGACTATCCCTAAACTCATTATCAATAAATGTTACTTAATGGTTTATATTTTATCTGGTTTTTGAATTATGATGGAACTGATTTTGGCAGGTTGCAAATTTCTAATTGTTGTTCCCAGAAATTAGAGATGAGAATTTTTGGGTTATTTGAGTGTTAGCATAACACAACATCTTCTATGTGTTTCAAGTTATTAGAAAAGGTATAACTGGTTTGCCTACTCAATTGCCAATGTTGGAATGCCAACCTACTCCCTTCATTTTTATAAAAAGATAAAGAGTGTCTCATTGAGATCATTATCATTCCTCTCAGTTGTTTGGATTTGATTGGAATGAGGGCAATGGATAGGATTTTGTTGATGAGATTATGGGGTTTAAGGTATTTGAGGGAATTTCTTTTGTTGGCTACTTGATTTCATTATCCATTTTTTCATTCAGTTTTGATCAAATTACGAAGCCCTAATATGGTTGATGGTTTTCCCCTTATCCTCATTATCACACTTTGCTTCTTCTAGGTTTTGGTCGTGTCCTACAATCATGCTTCAATCATTAGTGGTTGAATTTGCAGTTTTGGTTTCTAGCGCTTTCCATATGGTGGTTTGATGACTTTTCTTGATGGATCGAATATGATTCAATAACTCCAACTTGTCTTGGTAATATATTTATATGTATTTTATTAAATATATATTATTATTTAAAAACATATATATATATATATAGAAAAAAAATAATAAAAAAATCTCCGTGTGAATTGGATTATTATTATAATTTTTTATATTTTATAATGAAATTAAAACTATTCAAACAATGAGACAAGTATATAAAGATAAAGAGATCTTCCTTGAGATTGCTATCATTCCTCTGAGTTGTTTGGATTTGATTGTTATCATTCCTCCGAGTTGTTTGGATTGGATGAAATGAGGTAAATGGATAGGATTTTGTTGATCAGATTATGGAATTTAAGGTATTTCAGGGAATTTATTTTGTTGGCTAATTGATTTCATTAACAATTTTTTCATTGTTTGATCAAATTACTAAGCCTTAATATGGTTGATGATTTTTCCCTTATTGTCATTATCACACTGGGTCTCTTCTGGGTTTTGGTCCTGTCTTACTGTCATGCTTTAATACAAATGCCTCTTCTCGGTTTTGGTGTCGTCATGCTTCAATCATTAGCGGTTGAATTTGGATTTTGTATTTTGAGCGATTCACATATGGTGGTTTGATGACTTTTCTTGATGGATCTAATTTGATTCAATAACTCTAGCTTATCTTGATAATGTACGTATATGTATTTTAGGTTTGATGACTTTTCTTATGGATCGAATTTGATTTAATAACTCCAACTTGTCTTGGTAATATACATATATATATTTTATTAAATATATAATTACGCCATAAGGCGTTTCCCTCTGTGAGCAACTTTCTTATCTGCCACTGTGTATTATCCTGAATTGTTGATATGATGTGTTAGACGATTACAAAATTTTCGTCCATTGGATCATTATAGGTGGCAATAGTTGTTGCGTTGGAGGTTTGTTAGAGGAAGCGTTGGAGGTTTCTTAGAGGAAACACTCATCTATAAGTTCGTTACAATAAAGACTCATGCCACTCTGAATTTGGATAGATGCCACTCTGTATTTTGAGAGACGGTAGAAAGGCAAGAAGGGATTATAGACTGGGGTAATTGTTGCGCTGGAGCTTGGTTACAGGAAACACTTAGCTGGAAGTTCGTACGACTCATGCCACTCTATATCCTGATAAACCGTAAAAAGGTGAGAAGGGACGCTACCCTTGGCTTTCTTATGCATTGTGGAGTTTTCCCATCATAAACGCTTTTGTAGCTATGGTTTTCCGAGGGATGGCTATCTTCTTGTTCCCCTGATTCAAAATTTTCTCAACCCTTTCATTTCCAATGGTGGCGATGTAGGCACTACTACTGCACCTGTCTCTTGGTTCATTGCCCATTCTTCTGTGTTGTATAGATTCAAGGAGTGGGTAGCTATAGCAGTTGTGGCCAAATCATTCTGCGTGGCCTGTAAACAGAAAGAGGTAAACCATCTCTCATATGCAGTGAAAGTGAGAAGCTCTGGTTTCACACCATTCATTTATGGAGTTTGATGTTTTCTCTGTACATGACAAAAATTACTCCGTATTTGCCTTGGTGCTTGTGGCTGGAACGAATCTGAAGCTTCTGGTTGACGATTTCTCCGAGGAATTATTGGGTGAGTATTAATCGGTCATGGGTTACACTACTGTGTCTTATACTACTATGGTGAATTTCCACAACCACCAAATCTGCCCAGAGTGTATGAAAGAAAGCGGCCTGGATTTGGTCAAATAAGGGTGCCCGGGGCTTGAACAATTGGCCACTGTAGACAGGATGTGTGATGTTATTATTATTGTGATTTTATCATGAGTAGTCGTGGATGTAAATTCACTGTCACGAGCACTAAAAGATTATCTCTTGATTCTCTTTTTTTTATGTAACTTTCACCAACAAGAACATTCCTCAAAGTTCCTCTTTTGGTCCAGTATCATTTGCATGTTTCACAGAAATAGCGAGGTTGTGATAGTTTCTAGATGTAGTAACAAAACTTGGTATTTGTATATTCACATTCTAGGTATTTCAATGCAGTGGCCATCGTTACACCGAGCAGCCATAATCCAGGAACTCAGCAGGTTGCAGCGGCCTTATTCGAAGCAGCCTCCTCCATATCTATATAAATAAATAAAAGGTCAGCATTTCAAAGTTGTGGCAGCCTTATTCGGAGCAGCCTCCTCCATATCTATATAAATAAATAAAAGGTCAGCATTTCAAATATGACACTGCGTTTGATATACATGAATGATAACATGTTAATTAGGAAGTGGTATGGGTGTTTGTTTAGACAGTTTGTATCATTTGAAAATAAAAGGTTAGCATTTCAAATCTGACAATGGGTTTGATATACATGAATGACAACATGTTTGGGAAGTAGTATGGGTGTTTGTTTAGACGGTTTGTATATTTTTTCTATAGTTCGGACAGAAAAGGATGAATATTCAACATCCACCATTGTCACGCCGCAAACATCATCCTTTATAAAAAATTGAGTGTCAAAACTACAGCAAGGACTTTGATACATTACATAGATTATTAAATTAGGTAATTATATTGATAAAAACATTCACAATTTCTTATTAGAAATATTAAAATCCTACATAATCTCATTCTTTAATTATTTATTGAAAATATATTAATATATACTTATACTTATCCAATCGATCAAAATATACTTATGGTCATCTTACAGGGCATATTGTTTAAAAATATAATATTAAGAAATATAATAGATATTTTAATGCAGCTCAACACAAGAGCTTTTAATGTATTTAAAATGTCCATGCACATAAATATTGAACACATTTGGTCCAAGAAATCATTCATCCATTCGGAGAGACTTCGGTTTATAGTTGTATTTCCCTCTCACAGATTAATTACGATACAACTGCACAGCGAATACCGCACTGAATCCAATAAATTGCATTCTATACAGGTGGATCTACTTAATAACTACTGAAATTATTAACTTTTATCTGATGTTTGATGTATTTTCGCTCTATGCATAGCTGCTACATCCAAAGCAGCTTTTTGCAACAGGCTCTGCAGCCACAATCCATTGCTATGCTACATTTTTTTTCTTTCAGACTAACAATAAAGCTTCCAATTAAAACACCTCGAATCAGACATTCTAGTTATCTAGGTTGGGTTGAAAGACAAGGCTCCTCAGATGTAGGTTTTTTCGATTCTGGTCATGTGGATCAGGACAACTAGGTAACCAACTCCATGAGCCGTGGGTGACACTATAGACAGCTACGTTTAGACTCCCATGAGCCCTGAAACATATCTTGTCTCCCACTCCCATGCACTCAAACCACGTGGAGCACGAATCCCTCCAAAATTGTCGCCACAGACTCAGACATCCACCCGATCTCCTTCCAAGAAAATCCATCACCATCAAAACCATCCATTTGAAAAAGCTCCCACATCATCACTTCTTTTCTATGCCTCCAACCATCACTATTTATAATTCAAATGCCACCAATCGATGCCATATATTGGGTCCAGAATCAGGTAGATCAATGGCTAATGACATTCCTTTCTGGACGTGATACACCATGATGCCCACCGCCTGATTTGGCCCACAGGCGGCTGATATTCTTGCATGACAAAGCATTGTTCCAACACTTTCAGACGCTATGGAAATGGAGAGAAGACTAGTGTGGAATATCCAAAAAAATATTTAAGTTACTCAAAGTTTATAAATTAAATTTATAATTTTAATAATTTATTTTTGTCAATTTCTATTTTAACAAAAATAAATAAAAAATAAAACTAAAACTGTTAAACATTGGCCAGAGAAAAATTTGTATTTTCGTATAGTTCCAGTTTTGAGTTTCTTAATTTTTTTTGGTCGTATTCCAAATGTTAAATAACAGAGAGAAGACGAGCATGGAATATCCTTTTTTTTAGGTCATTTTCCAAATTTTGAATAACAGAGAGAAGACGAGCGTGGAATATCCAAACAGTGAGAGGATTATTAAAGAAAGGGAAGACCAGGGTCTCTTTCATTTTCATAGGCTTGACTTTTGGGCCAAGGATAGTATTCACCACACACTATTACATTCTCAATTTGTTATTGCAAATATTAAAAACAATATTCTTAGTAATTTGCATTTTTATTAAAAAGAGGGTTTGGGATTTTAAAATCTAATGAATAATTTAGGGAATAATTTAATGAGTCAACTTTGGTTGTAAATTAAATTTATTGGCCAATATACCGTAGAAACCTCTTTTAAAGTGAAAAGAAATCTTTGTGGTAAATTTGCTTGCATTCTTTCCTCAACTAAAATGACCAACTCATAACTTTTTCTTAGAAACATTATTTCATGGTTGGAGTAAGACTTTAGCTGAGATCAACCTTTAAAATCCATCGTGACGAGGAGTAACCTATTATCATAACAATTGATTTCAACTTTGATTTTTCCAACAAAAGTTTGTCGAAATGGATACAAGAGTGAGTCTTCTAGAGGCCATTCAACTCAACGCAGGTGATTTTATGTGCACCTCCATTATGAAGGAACACCAAAAGGTAGCAAGCCAAAACAAGATTATCTGCAAAAATTCAATAGATTTAAAACCCTAACTTGCTTGGATTCTTTCCTCAACTGAAATGACCAACTCATAACTCTTATAGAAACATTATTTCATTATTGGAGTAGGACTTTACTGAGATGATCAACATTCAAAATCCACCGTGACAAGGAGTAACCTATTATCATAACAATTGGTTTCAACTTTGATTTTTCCCACAAAAGTTTGTCAAAATGGAAATAAATAAGAGTCTTGTAGATGGCATTCAACTCAATGAAAGTGATTTTATATGCACCTCCATTATGAAGGAATGCCAAAAGATAGCAAGCCCAAATGTGATTATCCACAAAAATTCATTAGATTTCAAACACTAACAATTAAGAAGAGGAAACTCATCAGAATGATAGAACAACAAGCCTTATGGAGTAAACAATATCTTTGCATTCAACCATAGTTACCAAGTTCAAGTTCAAGTTCAAATTCGAGTTTGATTCGATATGGGAAATGATGAGATTAGATGGATCCTGGGCAATAGATGGCTCATTGGAGGAGTGGGAGGAAGCTCACCTACCACCACCATCATCACATGTAATTTTGTGTACTGAGAATGCGGTCAATGAAGTACTACTCAAGCATCCCAAGCTCTAACCTATTATCATAACAATTGGTTTCAACTTTGATTTTTCCCACATAAGTTTGTCAAAATGGATATAAATAAGAGTCTTCTAGAGGCCATTCAACTCAATGCACGTGATTTTATGTGCACCTCCATTATAAAGGAATGCAAGCCAAAACATGATTATCCACAAAAATTCATTAGACTTCAAACCCTAACAATTAAGAAGAGGAAACTCCTCACAAAGATAGAACAACGAGCCTTATGGAGTAAAAAATATCTTTTCATTCAACCATAGTTACCAACTTCAAGTTCAAGTTCAAATTCGAGTTCGATTCAATACAAGAAATTATGGCATTAGATGGATCCTGGGCAAAAGATGGCTCATTGGAGGAGGTGGGAGGAAGCTCACCTACCACCACCATCATCACATGTAATTTTTTGTTGATATGAATATAATTCATAACTATTAGCTAAATAAAATGAATATAAATATTAAATAATTAAATAATTAATTAGGTTAATTAGTCATTAAATTAAGTGAAAAGGCGTCTAAAAGACATGCCCATTCACGAAAGATCACGTGCTAAGGTATAAAAGCAGGGTCCTCATTGTACATTCAAATCATCATATACATTTTTATATAATAATAAATTATTATTTTTAAATCCCTTCTGTGTATTTTAACATTCAAGTTTACTAGCTATCATTTTCATGCATCAGAATAAGTTTTTATGCTACAGTGGTATCAGAGCTATGGCACGCAATATAATCATGCAGGCCTTTGAATGTAGTTCGCCACACAATATATCATTACATTCATGTTTTGAATCCATGGAGAATTCTAATAAAATTCAGGAAGTATTTCGACATTTAGAAAAATCATGTGCTAAAACTACAACATGTTTTAAGGAGACTTGTGCAGAAAACAATACATATTCATCGCTCGAACTAGATTGGCAAGAGCTGAAGTGAATGAAGGAAAAGAGAGGCGAGGATAAGGGTGAACCAGAGGCTAAAGCTGGAAAAAAATGGACCCTTGAAGGTGAAGAATCTGATGATGATGATGTATTGGTTTTTATGAAAGCACATGGAGATGTTCCTGGGTTTGAAAATGGAAATGCTGTAATAGTTGATTCGGAGGATGAAAATATGTCGAATGGAGAGGCCATGAAGATTGATAAATACGATGCCAATGTTGAAGATGAAATTGATCCTCTGGATGCATTCATGAATACCTTGGTTACATCTGACATGGAAAATTTGAACAACACAGCAGAAAACTCCATGTTTGGTAATGAAATTGAGAATGAAGCCAAACGTGTAGGCTCCAAAGGAAAGAGGACTATCAAAAACACTCTCGGGAGAATTATACCAGGTGAAGAGTCTGATACGGATAATGAAGAGGATGAAGACTTCAATGAAGATCAAGTGGATGATGAAAATGGTGACGAGTTCATGAAGAGAATGAATAAAACTAAAATTGAGAAACAATCTATTGTGGACCACTCCAATGTGTAGCATGCTCCCTTAAAGAAAGACTTTTACTGGAAAGTAAGAGAAATATCTCTGATGACATCAGAGAAATTTGCACTTTATAGAAAGCAGCTTGAGTTGAAGATTCATGGAAAAGATACATCGAAGGTTGTCAAGACATGGAACCAAACTGGATTGACTCATAATGTCCTCGAAGTCATAAAAAAATTAGGTTTCGAGAATCCTATGTCTATTCAAGCTCAGGCCCTTCCTGTGATCATGAGTGGAAGAGACTGTATTGGTTTAGCAAAAACAGGTTCGGGTAAGACTCTTGTATTTATTTTGCCTATGCTAAGGAATATTAAAGATCAACCTCATCTTGCTACAGGTGATGGACCAATTGGTTTGATTATGGCTCACACGAGAGAGCTTGTTCAACAGATTCACTATGATATCAAGAAAATTGCTAAGGTTTTAGGATTGAATTGTGTACCTGTCTATGGAGGTTCAGGAGTGGCACAAAAAATTAGTGATTTGAAGAAAGGTACTGAAATCGTGGTATGCACACCTGGTAGAATGATTGATATCTTATGTACAAGTGGGAGTAAGATATCAAATCTTCGCAGAGTCACCTACCTTTTTATATAAGACGCTGATAGGATGTTTGATATGGCTTTTGAACCTCAAATAACTAGAATTGTTCAAAATACCAGACTAGACAGACAAACCGTGCTCTTCTCTGCCACATTTCCTAGGTAGGTAGAGGTTTTTGCTTGCAAAGTATTGAATAAGCCAGTGGAAATTCAAGTTGGTGGACGTAGTGTTGTTAATAAGAATATAACACAGTCTATAAAGGTTCATCCCGAAGGTCAAAGATTCTTGAGACTTTCAAAGCTTCTTGGTGAGTGGTATGAAAACGAAAAAGGCACATGGCAATGTGCCATATGTTTAGGATGGGATATACCCATTGCAACATTTGCAGAATAATAATGTCATATTTTGAAGCTCACATAGGTATTCTAAACCAATGGGATATACCCATTGCAACATTTGCAGAATAATAATGTTATATTTTGAAGCCCACACGGGTATTATAAGCCAATGGGATATACCCATTGCACATTTGCAGAATAGTAAAGTCATATTTTGTAGCTCACACGGGTATTATAAGCCAACTAAGTGTAAAGGATAAACTTTTGGTTGTTGTGAATACACATATTTTGGACAGCAAGCGTAGAAATAGTTGATGACAAGAATGTGGAGTTACCATTTTGAGTGGGGTAATTATCTAGATGATGTACTTATGAGGTATATTGACTCTATTTGGTGCAAGGGTGATTGGACAAAGATCACCCCTGCCCACAACGCCACGGACGGACAGTGCATTGTGAAGTTTAGACGCAAACTGAAGCATGCGCTCAACAATCTAAAGAAACAGACACAACAAGTTTTCCCTTTTATTAGTTATCCTGGTAATGGAAATTGAATTACTTGCAACTTCCAAGGGTTGTTGCTATTAAAACAATTAAAACTCGAAACCACAAACAACAATGAAAACTGCAACATGACCAAGTCCTTTTTCTCACAAGTTGCCCATCGGTCTCGGTCTCCGTGGCACTCACTTCTTTTTGGGCTCTTCAACTTCGAAGGAATGTGATGACCCGACTAAGAATCTAGGGTGGTTTGTGTGAAAGGTGGTTGGTATTTCACAGAAACTGAAATTCTAAATTAATATAATTATTATTTTGTAAAAAATAATAAAATTACAAACATATTAAAAGTAATATACTTTGCAAAGATTTAAAAAAAAAATATAATCTTTAATATGATTTGGTTAAAAGCAACAACAGTAAAGGAACCCAAAAAAGAATAGGAAAAAAGAGCTATGGCTACCAATATGAAAATTAAAATATATTGGTCGGGTCAAATTGAATTAGAGTGAACCTAAGATATATAATGTTAAATATTTTTTTAATCATAAGATGAATTTGAATAATTATATTTTAATTTTCAATTTATTATATATTTATACAAGCAAGATGTGTATTAACTTAATAATATTATTTTAATATTATATATATTTTATATATTTAAATAATTTATATTTTAAGATGAGTTTTAAGAACGATTAATTTTAAGTTATTATTATTATTATTATTTTAATTTAATATGAGTATTATAATTTTTTTTTTAATAAATTGTTTATAATATAGTAAATTTAATAGAACTTAATATTTTTATTACTTTGTACTTTTAAATATTATTTTATAATCTAACATTACAATAACATAACATCATATTTAGTATTTTCTATATATATATTTATATCATGTTAGACAGTAAATCACCTCTATCGTTTAAATATCTTTAGTAACCTAATGAGATGATTTTCAATATTTAAAAAAAATAAAATGAAATTTAAAATTTTATTAATTATGATATGAATCAATATAACAATTTTTTTTTGCTCTACTATATAAATTCTAGGGTTTTTTCTACATATTTATCTATCTATTCTTCACTTTGTAAGAGGGGATCTACCCCCTTCGGGAGTTCCTAATGAGTATAAATACGTTGGTATTCCCAATGAATCTCCTCACATATGGCATCCTTTTCAAAGATCAACTAAGCAAAGAGGGGATTATGTGGCTTATGTTTTTGCAAAAAACTGTTCATTAGATGCATTGTGGTAGCCTAAGAATCTAGGGTGGTTTGTGTGAAAGGAAGTGCAAGATCCAAAATATGAGCTTAAATATAGTAAGATTAGCTAATATATCCAATATATGTAGGATCATGAACTGATGTGAAAATTTATGATGGCCCTCTAAAAAGGTTTTGATTGGGTGGATCTAAAATAAATGCAACACCCAATGTCAAATAGAATTGGAGTTAGGGGCTAAGATTTGTTCTCAAAGATATTTAGTTTAGATAGGAAGATAGATCAAAGGATTTTGAAATGGAGGCATATTTTTTTAGCAATTCAAAGCTCTTAATGTGATTATGGAATGAGCATTATAATACATAGGAGGAGGATTTCCTTGCTGCCTCGATGTGGGTCCATCTCTTTTATCTTCCCAAGCCATATTTGGAGGTGGAAAGCCTTGAAGGCATCAAAAGTGCCATCAAAAAACTTTTCATGCTATTGGTACACTTCTTAGGCATGGATTTATGTATACATGAATTTATCCTACTCTATTCCATAAATACACATACTATCATGATAGCGTTTGGAAGAAATCTTTAGATTACGAAAATGTCCCCTTTAGATGTTGGCATTGTCATGAATATGGATATATTATTAGGGATTGTCCAATTATTACCAAGTAATAGTTTCAAAAAAAATGCTTCTCAAAAAGATACATTTCATTCATGGAAAATCCCCCAATGAAGAAGAAATTTGATTGCCTAGGGTACACCAAATCCTAATCAAATCCATATATCAAAAATAGACAATTCGAAGGAGCCCCAAGAGAAATTCAACATTCCATCAACCATGCAATTAGGAAAAGGTAAATCCCATATCCACTTAGATGTAATGCAAAAGTATGTTAAGTGGCAGTAGAAATATTCATTACCACAGGAAATGATAAGGTCCCCATTGAAAAAGGATAAACTAAAAGACCTGCTAGAAGATATGGATTTGGATGACCGATGACTGATTTCCCTTGTGGCGTAATGACATGGAAAATATGTTAAGGACATGTTATCTCAAGAGGTTATAATTTTGTGTAAGGTCCATCTTCAAAGAAAATGGTTGGAATTGATTTCCTCACACTTCAATCTTGGGTTTAAATGATGGACTTCAAGGTGGTCTCGAGTAAAGAAGCTAAAAACGAGGTTGCAATAGCAACATGAAACTAATCCAAGAAAACACTCGCAAGTGAACTTGGGGAAAGTCATGCAAAAGTCACATGAATTTTCCTCTTGAAATCAAAGTCTTCCATGCAGTTATCATTATCATAGTCATTTTTTGCTAGGAAGATTATTAGTTTCAAAAAACCACTGTATTTTAGTCTTGGTTTGGAAATTCAAGCTATATGTAACTTTTTCTTATGAATGAAAAGATCCATTTATCCAACAAAATCAAGAAGAATAACTAATATAACTATATAAATAGTTCATAAACATTAAATTACTTTATCCATATCAATTTAGTAATGTGAAATGTGTCATAAAGTGATTTTTTAATTATAATTAGACTTAAGAATATAACTTTTTACTCTTTAAATTATATAATTAAATTAGTGTTATCATTTTTTAAATTATAAAATTCATATTTTTATAAATTTGACATACTAGTGATACTTTACCAACAAGAAACATTTTTTTTTTTTTATATTTGGTTATTTTTTATAATTTATTGTAAAATAGATGTGTAATTCATTACCTACTGAATATATTATTGTTGCACATGTAATATTAAAAATCATTAATAATAAGCCAAAAAAAATTTAGAACCTATCTCAATGCTATTAAAAATCATTAGTAGAGGGAAAAAAAAATTGAGCATCGATCTTTATAACTATGGATAAAAAATTGTGAAGATGTATATATTTCTAAAAATAATTGAAGTAAAATATTTGATATGAGTTGTATCTTTTTTCTCTATATAAACGAGTTCAATTATATTAATAACATAGACTTATTTAATTTGTGATTATAAAATGCAAAGAGAAATAAAAATTTTTAAGATATAAATCTCATTTTGTGGAAATTCGAGAAGATGCCTTTTTATGATAAATTTGATTTAGCTTAAGTTATTTTATATCTAAACTTAGTATAGATATTTACTAGTTTTCATATATAATATATATATATATATTATAAAGAGCTTCTAAGGTTTATGCAAATTGTCAAAAGTTATCACCCACATTAAAATATCGCAACTGTGTAAACACACTAAACTTATATGTAATTTTTATTCAAATGTAAATTAACACACATATAAACCATTTTAGAATTTAGAATCTAATATTATAATGAAATATATTAATTTTTTAATCTAAAATTGTAACAACCGAAAATTTAAATATTCATCTAATTATATCAATTATGCAACTTATAATCGACACACCTAATTATTCAACTATTTAACATAGAATTTTCAAAAACACGAGTGCAGATGACTTACGTGTATCAACGATATTCCTTGTACTTTTGGAGTTGAATGCTCCTTGAATTCAGCTAACTGAAACAAATATTTTTGGTATGACTCTCCACCCAACCGTATACTCAATTGTACATAATCTTTCTGCAACTGGCCACCCCCGAGCCTTAATGAATATATTACTATGAGGGAATCCTTCGTTCCAAAACACTTTTCTCCCAAGAGAATAGATGAAGGAATGGATGAATCACATCCTCCTCATCATCCATTAAATAGACAAAAAAATGGAAAGGGGACCGCATGCACACATTCCATGTGTAAACATGCAAGTTTTATTTCTTTATTTTAATTTTTACTTAATTTACTATTTCTCTAATTTAACTCTTCCTTATATTATTCCCTTTTACTTTTTAGTAACTTTACTTATTTTTAATATTTTTTAAGTTTACGTTTATATATATTTATTTAGAACTCCAATTTATTATTTACTATTTTATTTATTTATTATTCTCATATTTTCCTCATTGTTTATTATTTATCTACTATTATTATATTTTCTTTATTATTTATTATTTATTTACTATTATTATCTTTCCTTATTTAGCTTTTAACTATTTATTTTATAATTAATTATCTTTCTTTTTTATTAACTAATTAATCTACTTATATTTAATAATTAAATATTAATATATTTATTTTTTTATTTTTTTATTATTATTAGGGAACTTTACATACTCCCTCTCATTAAAGAACTTCGTCCCGAAGTTAAGTTGAATCCTTTAACATTTTATTTATTTATTTATTTATTACTTCACATTATCCTTGCAAGCTCTATTGAACTAGTATAACCAGCGGGCATTGAAAATTTCCACGACACCTGAGAAATCTCAAGGAATCTCTGTCCTTTTTCCCACTTTTGGAACTAGGCATCAGCCTCATCGTTCTGTACCATAACCCAAAGTTAGCTCTAAGTATTGCACCCAGCTTAGATTGCAGTTGCCCCAAGGTAGGCATCTCGTCCCAGTACTCAATTTCTTTGGGCATCTCACAAGGTTGGCCAACTCACTCCACAGTCAATAAGAACACAAACCCAGGAATCAATGTCTTTACATGCTTACCAAAATTCAACGTCCCATTCTAATATTAGGCACTTGGCCTCCAATATCAATGATTTAGCCTCCTCAAGGTGGTCCCACAGCCTCTCAAGAGTTGTTAGATCTATACAAGACAAAGGGACCACTAACATATGTAGTGTTGATTGAGTTTGCCTCTAGCCCATATGGCATTACATATTCTCCCTTGCAGGTATGGGCATCCATGAGATCATGAAATAAACAAACCCTTGAGACACATTATTGGATTTCTTGTCAATCACCACATCTCAAAATACATCCGATGCATTAGTTATAATTATAACATCATAGAAGATAACCCACATGCAAAATATTGCATGTCATCATGACAACATAACATCTTTGTTATCACAAAATTTTGCATGTCATAAATCTATATACAATTAGCACATACTTCACATCATAATATTCTCCTAAGTTATAAAATCAACATATCAACATCAAAGACATATCATCACATAATAAGTGCCATGTCAATATACCTCATACATTAACATCATAATCACTATGCATATCATATTCCTAATAAACATACAACATAATGAACATAAAAATTATATAAACAAGCACCACATATGCATCATTAACCTCTCATCATAACTATACTGTTTACCACACACCACCACCTCATGAAACATCATTAATATGAGAATAATCTCAATACTTATAAGATATAAAACAATAATACACTATATGCGTTCTTATCGTACTTCACAAAATCAGTTCCATTTCCTTGTATAAATAATGAATACCAACTAGGAAATAAGAATATTCAACATCCCTCTAGGTTGTAGGCTATCTCACAAATACTATTAGTGTCATGTTTTCATCAAGGTACCAATTACTTTTCATTAATCATTTCCACATCTGTCAACTAGGAAGTTGATGATTTACATGTAGGTATATTGATTTATGTACATCACTAAATTTTAAATGATACTCATCATCTTGAGACTTAATCTCTTGTCATGTAATCATCCTTCCCCGAGGAAGTTTTAGTGGAATTCATTCTTAAGATATTACTTGGTGTACAAACATTCTCTAAATTATCAATATAAATTAAAATTCCATGATCATTATACATAGTTTTCTTATCCAAATGATATATATACACTAAGTCATCATTATTTAAGTCTTATGCCACATTTAATCCACCTTCATGAGGGCTTGTTGTCCCTTGGTGATTTATCCATCACACATTTAATTGTTATTGTACATCCACAAAATATCTACTTATTTCATTGAGTTCCCATCTTGATACCGCTTTTCATAGCTTCATACACAAAGTTTTATCTTTAGTCTACATAGTTTATTTCCTTTCTCCAAAAGTTAAATGATTGTTATCCTTCAAATGTTTCTCCAGTTTATCACTTGTCATTTCTCACCAATTAGAAGTATTCACAAATTCCAATCTTGAGACTTCTAAATTTTGTAGGTCATCATTATGACTCATACCAATCATATTAATCAATCTACTCATCAATATTCTTAAGATAACTTTCTAGACATAGACCTCATAATTTAGCCCTAGACACTAATACATTTTCATAGCTCCCTTCACACTTTAATGTTATGCACCTTAAGAACTGTATGAAATTTAATTAGCTACTCCAATTTTAAAATTTCATATCATTTTTATTCACATGAAAACCATGCTCAACTATTACTAATGTTGGACTTACCATGAAAACAATACCTTAATGCTAATGCATTTTTTGAGTTTCCACTCCCAAAATCTTCACAATTTCTATGTTTATCTTCTTTATTCACGTGCTACAAACATTCATGGATTATGTAATCATAGTTTACCATAATTCCTACAACTCTAATAACTCCATAATTATCATGATAATTAAACTTCATTAATTGTTATCAATCCCTATTGCAAAATATTTCATCATATTCTAGGATAGTTTATTACTTCTTGTTAATTTCTTATGCTTGTTTGTGAAACTTCCACTCATTTCCTTAAGTATCTATCCAATACTATTTTCTCATTATTCCAAGTTTATCATGGTCACCATTACTACCGTTCATTATCATTAATAATAGATTTATAAGAACCTCCGTTGTCATTCCTTCTTATATAACTTCATATGCTATTTAGAATAAGGAGTTATCTTAGAACCCCTCCCTTTTTATTCTTTTAATAATTTTTAATATCCTTGTCTCCTTATACTTATTTTTAAACAATGCTAGTTGTTATCACTATTATTTAAATTTTGTATCATTTTCCTTCCCCTTTCTAAGAGGAGATATCCTTGAAACAAAGTCATGCCATCTTGAATTCTATTCTATAAGCACTTTAAATATATTCCACACCCACTTTAAATACATTCCACATGAAACTCCTAATTATTTATGGATTGTATATCATACTAATATTTTCCATTTGATAAGAAAACATGATAATTGATGAACATTACCTCCTTTCATTTACATCACTAAATTCTCACTTCCAAATTACATCATTCTTAGTTGGTTGTCATAGTAACCATCACCCCATAGTTTCATCATAAATAAGTCTGATTTTTTTTTTTGGATTTGCCCCCATCTCATTTGGATATAAAAAACTTAAAACACTTCAACCTTCCAATATTTTGTTAACTTTCCACAATGGATCACTCTAAAAGTTGTACATCTTAAGAAGTTGAAACATACATATCTTAGTGAAATGAAATTCATATAGTTATCTTTTAATACAACCTCTTCAAGACACATGACTTACATTAATTTCAAAATAATCAATTTGTACATAATCCACCTTAATTCACTTAAATATGATTTTCCACGCCTAGTTTGCACATGTAACTACGTAGCTTTAGCCTATTATTAGCCTTGAATGTTAATTCATATTTGATGACCTCTTCCTAATGTTCATGGTTAGGATTTCATTACAATTATTTCCTTCTGCATGAGGAGGCTACATCGTTAGAGAAAATTCAACCAACAAACTACCAACATTCATCATGAATCCAAATTTTAATCACGCCATCTTACTTAACCAACTAATCAAGATCATTATTACTAGGTTCTTATTTATTCACTTCTCCTCCAATATAAATAATCAAATATGATCTCAATCCTTGCATCTTGTCATTTTTTATTTCATCTTCTCTTTTCTTTAATGTTCAAGTAAATTCTTTATCAATTATTTTTTCTCTAAATATGTCTACTTCTATATTAATACAAAAATATAGTACATCGAGGTCATGGCGTCTTGAAAGTGAGCCTGGAGGATCGGAATGTTTACACAATAACTTATTAGTGTTTAGTGATAAACCAGCTAAGTGTTGCATTGGAGAACTGCCAAGAGCCTCACCGTGACTTGAGCAAAAAATAAAAAAGAAACCTCAATGTTTTACATGGAACTATAACTTGAACGGGGGCCTTATTACAACAATTACTGGAAGAACCAGATCATAACTAATAAGCCGAGAGACACTACTTGAAAAATAAGTCTGAATACTAACTTCAAAAGCAGCAGAGTCTGTAGACAAGGCTAGAGACCAAGGGCTGGCAGGGTGCCTTCTTCGCGGTGGAGACTGGCTATTTAATCACCATGGGGAGGATGAGGCTATTCTTCTACTAGGCAGAAGCCAAATTGGTAATTTTCTTCGTCCTCAGAGGGGTGGCCCTCTCTGCAAGTTGATAAACTCGGGCCTTCCTGATCTTTCAGGATTTGGGAAGCCGTGCTTTTGCCTGAGCCTGAAGCTTTGCTCGGAACATAGTTCATCTGGACAATGCCAAGTTTATCATTCGCTGTCTTTTCCGTCATCGTCCCAAGGGAACCTACAACCTGAACAACATTGATTTCCTTGAGCTCGATGGTAACAGAGGCTATGAAGGAGAGATTTTCGTGACTGTAAGGGAACTGGAACTGAGTAGAGTTAGAGTTGAGGGAGCTCGTTGCCACATTGTGTAGACCTTTGCCTCTGCCCCATCCACTTTTTGTAGCTGGATATCGATCCATGCTGAAATCCGAACAGAAAGTCGAAGAATCTATTGTAGAGGAGGATGTTTGGCGGCCTGTTCACCCCCTGGAGCTGCCCCTCCTACTGCTCATCCTCTGAC
>APFE030678217.1:13762-64958 GCA_000404065.3 Pinus taeda
TGCTAAAAATAGTAAGTTGTGCTACAATTAAGGAAACTGAAAATGCTGAGAGAAACAATGATGGGGGTCCAGATGGACTTGGTAGGTGGCCACCAATATCCACCTGGATCATTCGTGGGTATATATGCTCAGGTGGAGGAACAAATGCAAGTCGTGGTTTGTGGGCTTTCATCGCTCAGGCTCCGTCGATGCGGTTCTTTACCATGATCGATCCTCCACAACCGTATGCACACAATTTTCAGGTTCCACAACAGTTCTATTTTCTATCTTAATTAACAATGGGTGGTTTTTTTTTGTTCTGACACTGTTTGGATAACTTTGTAGAATAAAGTGTGCATGCTTGTAACCTCATGAAGTTTGAAGTTTAGTGTGGGCTTAGGAATTTATTTTTTTGTCTGTTGAACTTATCAAGTGAGACATGTAATCTTAAGCTTTACAATTTGTGCTACTAGGTTGGTATGGGCAGGCAAGTAGTACAAAGAACCATCTTTAGTAATATAAAAAATCTTTTTCTATAATGTTCTTCGAACTTTACACGAAAAAAAATACTTGTAACAAGATTTTTAACTATGAATATTCACTAGTTTTTCATTATGGAGATTTTTAATTTGGATAGAGATGCCCTAATACTACCATTTATCAATATCACATGCCTAGAAAACCATAACTCATTTCCTATTGCACTTTTTTATGCCACATTCTTTTTAATTAATCAACTTAATTAAAAAAACATTAAAAGAACAAAAAAAATGTATAATTACTTTTTATGAACCTTTAATTTGTGAATACTATTAAAAATATTTGTGAAGATTAAACTTTTACCATCCATCTAATAACTAATAATAATTAAATTCGAAACCATGAAACCTTACTATAAAATAAACACACTTATCAACTTAATTTTAAATTTTTTTATTAAAACAAATTTAATATTATAATATCAATTTTTAAAATGATAATATCTCTTATTAGTAATAAATGAAAATGCAAAGAAAATATATTGAAATTAAAAAAACTGATTTATAACGTGATTAGACTTGTCTGCTCGATAAGAAACCATAAACATTGATTGAAAACCATAATTTATTACTGGCGAGCAAAACACAAACAAATATAAGCCTGAAGAGAATGGCTATTTGACCACTTCAAATCTGGCTGAAGACATAATGAAAACAATTGCATTGCATTCCCATGGCCTAGTATGCGCTTCCTTTCACAACGATTTACCATGGGTGGAAGCCTCCATTTCTTCAAAGGCCTCCGTGAAACACTTGCACAACATATTCACGTCGATAAGATCCTTTGGAGCTATCACTTGGATTTTGAGAGTGTCCATATACGTCAAAATAGACACATACAGAGACTGCACGAAGAAATGCCATTTCATGTATCAATAAACAATTTTCTAAACAGTTGGATTTCAAGGACTCTATGCAACCTATTGCCTTGATTTCACTCAAAATAAGTAGAAAATAGTGAGAGGAGTTTGAGCAGTCTGTTTACTCACTATAGGTGCGCCAGTCACGAAGAAAGAACAGCTTTTTAAAGGATTCCCATCAATTGCAACCTTCTCCATTGGGCCAATCACATTTGATATAATCATCGATGTATGGACAACAGTGCTGTATAATGATTTCATAATTGCCTGCATCAAACGTATCATTAGTGGGAATTGAGAGAATGCCTGAAAACATTTTATTTTAAACTAAACTAGCTTTTGCTTAAATGGAAGAACATACATGGGGTCCTTCTAATCTTGCTAGCCATCTCAGAATGGCTGCATTGCAGAAGACTGCTAAAGACATTTTATATCTGTCTATGATACGTTTTGCCCTTTTCACAAACTCCAGAGGATTCCCTACTTTTCCCATTCCCATGATAGGGACAGGCACATGCAAGAAAGCAAAGTGATTTCCCCAAGGCGCTTGAGTTTCTGGTTTCAACATCTCTTCTATGCTCTGCACAAATTTATGTTGTTGTCAGATCTCATCAAGAGTCTCGTCCAAACAAAAACTTGTACAGAATGAATAAATTAATTTGAAAAGCTGCGGTCGACTGTTTAGTACACAACCTGTATACCGGCCAAAACTCTCGTATTCAACAAACATAGTGCGGTGATTCTTGAATTATTCAATTGTTTAATAACAGAGGCTTTCAGAGGCTCAAATCTCTTTTCATAAGCATCTCGTAAGCTTTTTCCTTCAACTGCATCCAATGAGAAAAATGAACAAAAGAATACTACAAAAAAAGGAAATGAATATACTGAGTTCAAGAGATTAGTTCATGCTCAATTACTTTTACTAACATATTGACCAGTTGAAAATATTAGTTCAAGTTCAGCTACTTTTACCATATAGACAAAACGAGAATGTTTTCTTTCTTAAATGGGGAAAATAATTTTTGGGAGAATTTGTAACTGGGAAAGATGGATTGTGACTATAATTACTTTATAAATGTTAAAAAAAATTACCAATTAGAAAACTTGAACACTCAAAACAAGACAAATTATTTCTTCACCCCCACCAAAATCCTTTGACCTAATTCAACTAAGTGTTACCAATATAATTACAACCTATCTGAGAAAACTTGAACCCTCAAAACTAAACAAATTATTTCTTCACCCCACCAAAATACTTTGACCTAATTCAACTAAGTGCTACCAACATAACTAAACATTTAATATTTTTCAACATCAACAAAGACCCACATTTAACATTTCAACATCAACAAAGACCCGCATTTAATATTTCAACATCAACATAGACCCACTTCAATGACCAACAAAGTAACACCTATAAGTAAACATTTAATATTTCAACATCAAGAGACCCAGTTTAATGCCGATCCATCCGGAAAGGGAGCATACCCGATGTCCCAAGTATCCCCCAAAAAAAAAATATTAAAAAAATTATGAAAATTACTACCAGCTGAGAGGTGAATCTGCAAGTAACGTTGCATGCCGTAGAAAATTATTCCTGTTGCAACATCATTCACTGTCTGCAGAGCATATAACAAAGGTGTGAGTATACTGCCAGTCGAGCAATATGAATTAGTGTTGAAGTATATGGCGATCACATACCCCTCCCATAGAATTCTTTATCTGCCTGATGTCTTCCAAGTTCAAAGTAATAGAAGAAAGAGCAACGGGCATGAATTGGACTTCCGGAGGTCCTCGAATGGGAAGCTGGCTATCGGCCATCCATCCAGTCGTTCTCAGCAAAGAGGTTGTCACATCAATAATCGTGTACCATACTGCAATCATGACATACCATAGTCTCTGAAAATATTTGGCTGCAATGGACTGCTTTGAGGTAGCCATGGGTTTAGTGTAACTACGCTTGGCAGTTGGAAATGTCGGGGGAAGATCGGGATTGTCCACTCTGGTGGCCAAAGAAAACAAAGTGGACATGAAAGAAATGCCATCTCCCAGTGAGTGATGGAGCTTTATTAGCACGGTAGCTTCGGCCTTGCTAGTTTTATAGTCCATGAAGTGTAATTCCCAGAGAGGACGTGACTGATCGAGAGGTTTGAGGGCCATTTTGGAGATATAGTCATCCACGCAGGCATCGTATGATTCCTGCTTAGGAGGGAATTCTGCGATAAAAATGTGGTCATCGATATTCACTGTAGTTTTCTGCCATCGCAAGACTCCCCGGTCGTCCTCCTTCTGACAAAAATTTACACAACACAAAACTCCAAGATGTCAGAAACAACAATATGGCATGACAAGAAATGAAGAGGCGAAAAACTGAAAATGGAGCTAATTACTCTTTTTATCATTCAAATCAAAACAGTTAAATAAGTTACAGAGGAAGCACCGGACTAAACTTAACTAAATCTAAACTGACTATGATACCTAACATATAATGAAATTAACAATAAGGTTAATATCTCAATAGAGCCTAATATAGATTAGATAGTACATAAGGACTAGTAAAGCAAAACATCTAAAGTTTTCTCTTGGCCTTCCCAAGAATCAAGAAAGAAGTACATAGTTAATAGCAAGAATCAAGAAAGAAATATATAGTCAAAGATAAACATTATATAAGTAGTTTCTAATAGAACAATACAAATACAATTAATCATACATCATGTAAATAAAACTTGAATCTGATTTGAGATATTATCATTAAATCCTCTCAACTCCTTAAAATACATTCAATTAACAAAACATTCAAACCTTATTTTTACTTAACAAAAACATTCCAACCTTATTTTTACTTAACAAAAACAACGAAACTTTATACATAATACCTATAAGATTTTTTATGTAAGATCTATAGCTATTGGACCATTATACAAATAAAGTGAATTTGATTCTCAAAGTAAGAGGAAGAGAGTACTAACCATAATACAAGAGAAATGTGGGTTCCTTGGCAACAGTGCATTGACGATGACTTTCTTGGCACGAGAGATATCTGTTATGGGCTCTTCAAATTCGAATACAACGTTTACGCAGACAGACAAGGGCGGGATGGAAAGAGCATGACTGACGGGGTGTACTGGTTGTCCTTGCCCTTCCCAATCCTCGCCATCTCCACGCATACTTAGACCCATGATACAGAGGAAAATAGAAACGCGAATCATACAAAGAAAAATAGAAACACGAACCATTCTTATAGAGTGTTTTCAGGGGTTTGCTGTAGTTATGAGCTATTCAATTACGCTCCCCGCTAGAAAGCATAGTCGCTGAGGAATCATTTAATTATCCATGTGCACAATTTATTGAGGTGTAGTCCTTTAAGTGGACAGGGTAGCTGGTCACTCTCATTACAAGTCATCGTCCATCATTATTTTAAAGTCTGTGGAAATCTTTGCGATAACGCAATCCAGAGTAGTCCATTCAAAGAGAATAAATAAATACAAAGAAGGGAGGTTGCATCAATTGAAAGATCAACGTGATGATAAATTCTGTTTTAAGCACCCTTCTGAAAGTTATCGCGTTATATGAAGGTCCACGTTTATCCCCTCAAATCCATACTTCAGTTGTTGGCGTTTCAAATTCTTTAGCACAGGTTTCGGTTGTACATAGCGAATGATATTAAGTTCGAAGTCCCGTGGGGCAGATAAAGCAATATGGGTCCTTGGATCAATGCTACTTTTGCCATATAGACTCTATTTCCTATTTGAGAATTACGTAGACTCTATTTCCTATTTGAGAATTACGTAGCATTAGCATAACCATATTTTTATAATGTTCTGGATATGTGTTTAATAGTCTTTGTTATTTGGTAATGGCCACGTACTATAGTAATTTAAATGTCGGGCGTAAGGGCGTAAGCATTAGTTCAGCAGTTTAACAGTTACAAATAACCAAAGTTTGTAATCAAGCTCTGTATATTTTACACTGCAATCTTTTTCACCATGTTATTTGGCCTCTTCCCGAGGCATGGAGGCAAAAACATAGGTTATATTCATTAGTTTACTTCCCATAAACTAACAATTGAATTAATGCTAACATTAATTTTGTAACATTTAATGTTTATTATTTTTTCATTGCCTTTGTTTTATAAAAATGTCTTATAAACTTTTTTACCGTGACACATGTATCGCCACCTAGCAAACTGAAACATTTTGCGTGACAAATTGCAACATATTGCAACATTTTGCCTAGGCGGCAACATGACACATGTACCTAGAAAACATGACACATGTGCTGCGTAGAAAACTACAACATTCTCCGTGGAAAACTGCAACATTCTACCTTGTAATCTAATCTTATGCAGGGTCTTCTACAAGTAAGCATCAGTAGTAGCTCCACATTATCCTATCGAACAAGCTCCAGATTATCCAGTAGAACCAGCAGTAGCAGTAGCTCCAAATTATCCAGTCCAACCAATAGTAGCAGTTTAACCAACAGTAGCGGTTTATCTACACGATCCAACACTAGCAGCATCTTTTAGCGTCTTTCTCTAGCTAGTTCCTCGGGTAAGTCACTAGTGTGAGAAGAAAGAGAATCTGAATCTGGCCCAGTTTTCCTAGAAACATGGTACGTTTCTCTATCCTCTAGGGCTTCCATTATCTCCCATGGAGAGATTATCTTTGTTTTGTCCTTCTCTGTAAGTTTATGTTCTTCTGATTACTCCTCCCCAGCTTCATGATTTTCTGATTTTCCCTCTTTTGATGAATTCTCTGATTGCAAATCTGTGTCTACTCTAACATGGTTTCCACTAATAAGCCTTTCACCTGTAAATGTTTTAGTATGTTAGTTCTCGAATCAGCTAATGGTTGTTGCAGACTAGAAGTTTGAAATTTACTCATTAAAATATAATTTAATGACAGAAAAAAAGGCAAAAAAAATCGAACTGGAAAATTTTATAATGGAGGCATGATTCAAGGGTTTCACATAAATAGGCATGCATTGCAGAAGGAAAATGCATGTTAATGCATATAGAGTTCACAAAAAGCGTTTTCAAAGAAGGAAAAACAAAATTGGAAAGGTAACTTTAATGATTTAAAGTTTTGATATTGTATTTGGATCACTAAGAATCTAAGATCAAATGTCGATAGACAAATAAATGTTCTTCAGAAGAAAAACAAAGAGAAATGAATTCCAACAAGCAAAGCAAGAAAAGGACTCACCTTCAAATTCTTCAGAATCTTTGCTGATAAAACAAAGTACATTTTCTAGCTCTGATGGAGTTGGGAGTTTCTTGGGAAACTTATTGGCCTTGCAAACCAGAGCAACAAATTCATGGTTGTTTGCCAAGACCAAGTCGTCTGGTATTGGTATCATTGTGACAGAAGGAAATGGCCACTTTAGATTATCTTAGATGTTGGTTGTTATTAAAAACCTCTTAGAAGATATGCAACCCATCCCTCAAATATCCACACGCACTCTAACCTCGATTGTGGATAACTTCAACTATATTGATTTCGCTATGGCAGCAATCAGCAAACCTCCGGATCACAAGTCCATGGAGTGACTGAAAAAGAAATTAGAATGCAGGATATCATTCAGAAATAAAAATTGATTTCTTCTGCAGGGATAAGTTTTGACACATAATCTTGGCAGATATAAACACTAAGGCAAATATATGAACCTGCTCTTTAGATATAAAGAGTTGATCAATTGTTATTTGTTACTGTTTGTACCTTCTATGCAATTCCATTATAAATTTCAATGGCAAATTTCGAGCATGAAGCTTACTGACTTAGACCATGAATTCTGGTAGTCTAAATCGAAGAAATGAAAGAGTAGTTCTTGCTTCTTATCGAATTAATGATTCTAGTTTGTTTGCTAATATCTACTTTTTCCACCGAAACGTGGGTGGAATGTAATAACTGCATGAATATCATGCAGGCATTTAAACGCATGGCTAGCATGCACCTCAAAAATCCAAATATTTTGTTTATTTTTTAATATGCTGACCATCTATCCCTCTCGCTAAGGAATCTCAACCTTCCACCACAAAAATTTTATTTTGAGACTGCTCCTTCGGGTAACACATTGTCCTTTCATGTTTAAAATAGGCTTTTGAGGGTATTTCTTTTCCCCATTGAAATACGCACATCTCATTATGTTTAGAGGTTTTTTTTACAACACCGAATACGTTTATGATGACATTAAATGACCAACAAAATTGAAGGTTTCTAGAGACGGTGATACACCTGAAGTCAAAATTAACAATAATTAGGTTGAACTTCATGCTATACTATTTGAATAACCTCTTTATGCAAGTTTCTTTCTCAAAGATAAAGAACTTTGCCAAAAATCCTTAAACTTTGCAGTCATACCTTGTGAGGAGAGTATATACCAATTTCCAGCATTTGTTTTCCTATTGCAAATTACATTTTATACATGGACTGCAGAGTTTACTGTGCTAGAGTAGATCAAATTACAACATTCTAATCTGCTGTTAAAAAAATATAATCTGCTGAATTTTTTTGTTTATCTGCTTTCATTTAATATTGCAATCAAAATATCATAACCTGCTAAGGGCATCATTTTATAATTTTCTTTACAGAATTGGAATCTGTTAGTATTTCTTAGGATCATAGCATCAAGCAGTAACAATATTCATACCAGAATTTAGCTATAAAAACTTATTTCAAATTAGGCCCATAACATATGGGTTTACATGTCAAAGGAAAAATGCTATTAAATGGTAGTGGATAAAAAAACTCAAATTAATCCTAGGATATGAACACTAACTTCTTTCAAAATGCTGAAATAGAAAAAATATAGATTTAAGAACTCCAAGTTACATTTTATTCTCATTGCCTTGGCTTTTATGATATTCCCGCCATACTTGGGCTATATTAGTTCACTTAGTAGCACTAGCTCCATAGCATTGATTTTTAACTATCATATGCCATGAGTCATAGTAGTTTTTTAACTTATTTTCCATGTGCTCTATTCTTTAAATCATTTAAAATTAAAGCAAGCTTTTCCATATAAAATTAGAATTATTATCAAATGTAAAGAAACGAGACTCTTTGGCAGAAACCTATTTAGAAGTAGCAAACAGACAAAGCATAATGAAGAGGGAGGCCTTACCATACAAATGATTCGCTAGACTTTTCGTGCTCACATAATATAATAAAATAAGCTTCTCATGCTCTCTTGGTCCCCAGTAATAACCTCTCAAAGAGACTAGATTTGGATGTCTTATGTTCCCAAATTTCTTTGCTTCCCTTGCAAATTCCTCTTTGTGTTTTGCCAAACCTTCCCTCAGCCACTTCAATGTCAACACATGTCCATTATCTAGTGTAGCTTTATAAGAGGTTTCATGACCACTTCTCCCCAAAACTTCAGCAGGTGCACGTGACAACTCCTCAGCTATGAATGATAGTGTCTCATCTAGTAAGAAAAGATCCCCATCTAACCAATCAAGTGATTTGACGTTCAAAATAACAGGGTGATCAGGAGCAAATGAATCTTCAGACTACGGTGACGATGAGAAGAAAATTGTATCAAATTATTCTCATGGTTAGCCTTCAAGTCAGGCTGCTCTAAAAAGTAAGGATTTCTCTGAGAGCAAATTGATTTGGAGAAAGATATAATAACTGAGAGTAAATTGATTTGGAGAAAGACATAATAACATAAGTGAAAAAAGATTTGCAATTCATATAATTATGTTGTATTGTATCAAATTATCCTCATGGTTAGGCTGCAAATCTGATAGGCTTCTATGAATTTGTAATTCGTAATTCATATACTTATGTTATAACAAAAACATGTGATTCATATATAATTATGCTGTATTGTATCAATATGTTCTCATGGTTAGCTTTCAAGTCAGGTTGTTGTGGAAACTAAGGAATATCTGAGAGAGCAAATTGATTCAAAGAAGAGAGCAAATTGATTTGGAGAAAATAGAATAACATATACTTATGTTGTAAAAAAATCTCGCACTTCAAATAATTATGTTGTATTATATCGAATTATTCTCATGGTTAGGCTTATGTGTTGTAAAATCAATTGCAATTCTTTGATTTGACTCGAAAACTAAAAATTACAACCTACATAACAAATCTAACAATTTCAACCATTTACTTTGGAAATTAAAAAACAGAACACAAACCTGAAATAATCAGTTTGTCTGGCTGAGATGCCCACATTTATGCTTTCTTTCACATTTTTTTCTTCTGAATTCAAGCAGGTTTCTTTGTGCCCTTTAAAGCAAATGCAGTTGATGAGTAGACTTAGAATATTAGCTACTAGAATGTGCTTAGAGTCGTGAAGATCAAGCTGTGCATGTGATAGTGAGAAGTCAATCAATAGAGCAGAGCTCTAAATCATCTCCTCCCAAACATTAGAACCAGGAGCTTCTAAAGCTTTTGCAATAGTAAATTCTAAATTGTTTCCATTCACTCTCCTACTTCTAGTTCTTCTTGTCCAATGGTGTTCACTGTCTTCCCATGCTCTTTCCATTATCCTCATCCTTGTTTCAAGAATATCCTACCACTGGACAACAAAGACTGAAATAACCCCTTTCTTTCCTTTTAAGCTACTAAAAACTTTGTGAGTAGAAAATTGCAGTTCGGCAAGACCACCAGAGACCATCTTAACATTAGTTCTGCCGAAAGGAGAAATCAGAAATAAGGCGTTGTCTCCTATTTTCATATTAACAAAAATTGATGAAGGAAAATGAGAGTGTTTTAAAGATGCTACATCTCACCAAAGTGCCTGTCTTCATGCATTATATATGTGCATTAAGCCAGAAAATCATGACTATTTCAGGTCCAGTTGCTATGAGGTCTACAGGTTATTTTGCAGTTGGTCACCTGGCACAACTAAGTAAAATGATTCAACTGGCTCTGTATCCCCACCGACTCTTGGTCTTGAATCTCGCCTTCAAACTGTTGATTTTTCTCAGTAAACAAGGGCCACTGACTCTATTTCTAGATCAAAACATGCGAGTGATAAAACCACGGAAAACAGATAGATAACATAACGTTTGGTGTTTTTCTTACTAAGACATTACATTGTGCTTGTCTCAATTTCATACTGTAATGCGAAGTGGCGACATGGCTTGCATGCAAGCACAACATGGACCCACAACAAGCTCAAGCCCTGCTCCCCATTCAGAGCACGGACTAGCTACTACGCAACCTCCCTTGTTTACTTTATTTTCCACTTTGGTTGGTAAGTAGATTGGCAACTTGAGTAATTCTTAAGTTCAAAGTCGTGGCACAGATAAAGTAATATGGATCCTTTGATCAATGGTACTTTTGCCATATAGACTTTATTTCCTATTTGAGAATTACGTAGTATTAGTATAACCATATTTTTAATAATAATCTTGATATGTGTTTATTTACTCTATTCTCCACTTTGGTTGTTAAGTACATTAGCAACATGATTAATTATTAAGTTCGAAGTCCTGTGGGACAGATAAAGCAATATGGGTCCTTGGATCAATGCTACTTTGGCCATGTAGACTCTATTTCCTATTTGAGAATTATGTAGCATTAGTATAACCATATTTTTAATAATGTTCTTGATATGTGTTTATTTGCTTTATTTTCCACTTTGTTGGTAAGTAGATTGGCAACATGATTAATTATTAAGTTCAAAGTCCCGTGGGACAGATAAAGCAATATGGGTCCTTAGATCAATGCTACTTTTGCCATGTAGACTCTATTTCCTATTTGAGAATTATGTAGCAGTAGTATAACCATATTTTTAGTAATGTTCATGATAAATGTTTATTTATTTTATTTTCCACTTTGGTTGGTAAGTAAATTGGTAATATGATTAAATTGGAAATGATTTTGCTAGTTGATGGTTAGTTTGTCTAGGGTTGATTAATAGATCACAGTTGATTATGTTTGACATTGTCTAATTATGGTTAAAAATGGTTGATGATGGTTCATCATTGGACAATAGTTAACCATGATTTCCTAGAATTGATTCGTGATGGTTGAAGAGTTTGATGATGATCAACCATCAATGTAAACATGTTTTCATGTTACATTAATGTTGATCATTGTTACATTAATGTTTGTCAACCATGTTTGACCATGGTTAATGTTACATTAATGTTGAAATTAATGTAATATTAATGTTATATTAATATTATATTAATGGTTGTGAAGGGTTGATGAGGTTGACCATGATTGGCCATGTTCAATCATTAATGTAATAATATAATAATGTTACATTATCGAGCAAGGTCACCATGGCTAAAATTGGTGACATGTTTGACCATTGTTAAGTTTTATTGACCATGTTTGAACATGGTTGACTTTGGTTAAATATGATGAAGTTATGGTTGACTGTGAACATAGTATTCCATGGTTATCCATGTCAACCATGGTTGACTATGTTAATTATCGTTGAGCATGGATCAACATCGTTGACCATGGTTGAGCTTGTTTGAAAATGGCTAAACAAAGTTGACTATGGTTGAACTTGGTGACCATGTTTAACAATGGGTGAGATTGCTTAACCATCTTTGACCATGGTTGAGCTTATTTGATAATGGTTGATTATGGCTAGACATGTTAGACCATGGTTGTTAGCATTTACCTATAGTTAATTATGGTAGACTATGATGCCCATGGTTAGCCATGTTGACCATGTAGCTCATTATGGATCATGTTTTGGTTGACTTGATTGAACTTGGTGACCCTATTTAACCATGGGTGAGCTTACTTGACCATGGTTGACCATGGTTGAGCATATTCAATAATGATTGACTATGGCTATACATGATAGACCATGGTTGTTAGCATTTACTTATAGTTGATTATGGTAGACCCTGGTTACCATGGTTAGCCATCTTGACCATGTTGACCATGTAGTTCATTATGGATCATGTTTTGAATATGTTTGACCTTAGTTGAACATGGTTAGCCATCTTGACCATGGTTGATTTTGTTGTCTACAATTGACTATGGCCAACGACATATTACCATGGTTGACCCTTTTTCGTCTTAGCCAACCAAGGAAAGATCATCATTGGCTTAGTTAAACATGGATGCAACGGTTTTGGTAGTTTCATTATACATATTTTATTATCCAAATGAAATAATATATGATGTTCTCTGCATTATGGCATCATTTGTTGTGCATCACATTGCAATGACATTTATTGTTCCTCACATTGCGACGACATTTGTTATCCGTCTCATTGCAACACTATTTATTGTTCATCATGTTGTGATGATATTTGTTGTTAATATCATTGCAAATAATATTAAAGTTATATTGTGAAGAATATGGAGTCAAAGTAATATTAAACCTATATTACTAAGTTATTAATATATAGCTATATTAAAAAATAAATATTGAGAGACTTCAAATAATATTAAAATTATATTAAATATGAAATTTATTATATAACATTATTTAAGTTATTAACTTTAATGACTATATCTTAATATGGTTAACCATCTTGACCATGGTTGACCTTATTATCTACTATTGACAATGTTTGACCACATATGATTATCGTTGATCATGTTTGACTTTGATCAACCAAGGAAATATCATGCTTGACTTAGTTAATTATGGTTCACTACAAGAAACCATCATTTACTATGGTTGACTATGGTTAACTTTTGTTTGTCAATGTTTATGATGCTTTTGGTTGACCATGGTGACCCTGATGCCTATAGTGACTGGTAGTGTGCCATCCATGTTGACTATGGCTGACTATGATGGCTGTGTTGATTAAATTGAACATGATACCCATGTTGACTATGTTGACCATGTCAACTATGGTCAACTATGATGCCCATGTTGGTTGTGTTGACCATCTCATCCATACTCAACTATGGTGCCCATGTTGATTATGGTCATGGTGCATATGGTGGACCATGGGCATGTTGACTATGATGACCATGGTTCACTATGGTTGACTACGTTTGATTATGGCTCACTATGTTTGACTATGTTTGACTATGGTTAATTATGGTCGAACTTATTTGTACATGGTTGACTATGGTCAATTGTGCTTAACTATGTGTGAACATGGTTGATTATAGTCAACTATGCTTAACTATGGGTGAACATGGTTAGCCATGGTTGTCAATGTTTAACTATAGATGAATATGATTAACTGACTATGCTTAACCATGTTAACCTTGAATGACCATTGTTGACCTAGTTTGACCATGACTGTATATGGTTCAACTATTGACCATGGTTAACCATATAGTTAACTATGATTAACCATGGGTGAACATGGTTGACCATAGTTGTCAATGTTTAAATATAGATGAATATGGTTGACTATGGTTGATTTAGTTCACATGATTGACTATAAACAACCATGTTTGACTATGGTTGACTTAGTTAACTATGATTTCTTTTGATTATTAACATTTATGATGATTGTGGCCACTCGCAAGATGGGACCCATGCTGACTATGGCTGACTATGATGCCCATGCTAACTATGTTAACCATGTCAACCATAGTCAACTATGATGCCCATGTTGACTATGGGCATAATGCATGTTGAGCATGATTAAAATGGTTGACTGCAACTAACTTAGTTGACTATAGTCAACTTGAGTCAACCATGTTTGACTATGGATGACTTTGGATGACCATGGTTGTAAATGTTTAACTATAAATGAATATGGTTAATTGTGTTGACTATTGTTGACCATGTTAACCATGGATGGCCATGGTTGACCATTGTTGACCTAGGTTGTCCATGGTTGAATATGATTAAATTGTTAACCATGTTTGATCATGACTAATTATGGTCGACCATTGGGTGAACATCGTTGCCAATATGTAATTATGGATGAATATGGTTGACCATCACTAACCACTATTAAGTTGGTTGACCATTACCATAGTTGACCATTGTTTAATTAGGTTGACCATGTTTGTCAATGTGTAGCTATAAATATCTATGGTTGACCATGTTAACAATGATTGACCGTGTTAACCATGGTTGACCATTATTGCATTTGATTGACCATGGTTGAATATGGTTTTACTTCTTAGCCAATTTTTTCCATTGTTAAGCTTGTTTGAACATGATTTGCTATGGACAATCATGGTTGACTATGAGTGAACAAGGTTGAGCATGGTTAATATTTAACAATAAAAATAGTTTATCATGTTCACCATGTAGGAGCAAGTTGTCAATGCTTGACCATGTTTGACACAATGATTTCTTGCCATGGGGCACTATGCAACCCAGTATGGGGGAAATGTTGTAGTGTCCATAAATGAGCGTAAATATTTAACATGGGGAATATGTTGTAGTGTTGTAAATGCGTATAAACATTTAAAGGTCGACTCAATATGAGAGATGTTGTAATGTCAATAAAATTAGGCATAGTAAAAAGTAAAGAGTAATAAAAATAATAAATTTATTCAATTCAATTTTCTTCCAAGAAAAATCATAATATACATATCATAATTTAAATAAATTTAAATAATAATGATTCATATTTCAAAACATATAATTAATATTAATAAAATTATCATATAATTATCAAAGTATTACAACATATAACGACATGTATTATCAGTGCTTAAATAAAAATAAAAATAAAAATATTTCTACATATAGAGATGTGACGCTTATATAAATATAATTAATATTATTAAGTATGAGAATGGATCTTTCAAGGTGCAAACATTTACATTTTTTCAAGTACCACACCTAAAAGGAGAATTGCATCAGAGATTTGATCCCTCTCGATGCTTAGTAATGATGACAATCATTATTTTTTAAATGATAAAATTAACAATTTTAATATAAAATAATAATGAGCAATAATATGATGTTATTATAATGTTTATGTTTATAATTGGTTCTTTACCTCTTTTTTCTTTAATTTTTTGTGTCTAGAGGAATCAATAACTAGGTTGAGCTTGTACTTTCATGATGCAAGGTCAATTTTGACCAATATCATCAATTCTAATGACTACCACTATAACCTATATCCAATCCCAATTGATTGCTACCGTCAATTATGAGCACTACCACAATAACCTGTATCCAATCTTAACTGACCACTACCATCGAATTTAACCAGTACACTATAACCTCTAGGCGAACTCAATTGAATGCTACTGTTAATTTTAACCGCTACCACCATAACCAATCTAGATGAATTGCTACCACTATAACCTCTATGTGAACCCATGCATGAAATTAACCTCTAAGACACTAGATATCATTGACAGAATGTCCTAGCAAAGTTTATAAAATATGGTAGCTAGATATGGAGGGTGTTATGTTGGGACATGCTTTCCCTCCCTGATGAAGGTCTAAAGCATTTGAGCAAGTCTGGCAAGGGTAATCTTGGGGAATTTGTTTAGCATATCTCTAATGGAAATGGGGGTCAAATTTTGTCCTGGTTCCAACTGCAGCATTTCATTGATGGATTCAGAAGTGATGGTGAAAAGTACAGTATGGTTAGGGGACATCACTGCTCTTTGACTGAGACTGTAGTTTGTATAGCAATAATGGACAATTTCAGGAAAGATATGTATTGAAGGGAATTGGTGCTTGGGTAAATTAGACCCCCAAAGACCTATTTTGTTTGTATGGTTTAGGTATTGGTCTCTGTACTGGTAGCCTAATTTCAATGGGGATTCATGGATAGAGGTGTCATTGATTTGGAAGTCTTTGTCCGCTAAAGGGAGATGGTCTAAATCCAAATAAGGAGTGGTAATTGGTTGGAAATCCATTACAACTGGAGTGGTCTTTCTTAGTTCTTGTGGTTTTAAGAATGGGGAAAATGGTTTTCAGTCAAATTGGGGCAATTTGGTTCAAATACAGAGTAGTTTGGGGTTGGTAGGCAATTCTTTCATTTAATAACTTAATAACTCTAAGCAGTTGGGTAATTCGTTCAGAAATGAGACAGGGTTTATGGTGTATTTGGATAAATACCTGGAATTTTTGGCTTTGACGGATCGACGGGTGACTGTGCACAGTCGCAGGAGGTCTATTTGAGCTGGAGGGTCGATTGGAAGTTCAGTGGTGTCTGCAAGTTGGAGGTTGGACGTGGGTTGGCAATTGCACGTAATTTGTCGCTTGCATGGAGGTCTGAGCGTTTTTTTCACAATAAAACCAAAAAATAATGAGTATTTTAGTTATATTTGCAAAGTCAATTGTTTGGCGGGCACATGGGGAAAAAGGTACACTTGTCTTTTAGCGGAGATGGGACCTTCGTCTAGTAGGAGGTGGTAAGTGGGTTTGATCGCACCATTTTTGGGGCTAGAGTGGTTTCGAGGGGAGGCCGCCCGATGCCATTCATTGGGCACCACGTAGCATCGGGGCCCAAAAGAAAATTGCCCATATCGGGCTGGTAAAGGTCGGGCTTCGGAGGCCGCTCGATATGATTGTCCACCGTTGGATTAACAGGGGGCTGATCGTATGGTGATCGAGGTGGGATTATAGCTTGAATTTATTGGAGGGGCCCGAGAAAGGTTTAAGAGCAACGAGTTAGATTAAACAATGGATTAAAGCAGGGTTTAGGGTGTCGGGGTGTTTTAATTGGCGGAGGGTTTTGGTTATTAATTAACCGCTAATCGATTTAATTAACCCATCAGTTGTGTTATTGTATTAATAAAGTTTATTTTTCAAACTTTTTGGGGGTAGGGTATTAATATAAGGGATTTGTTATATAACTATACAGGAAGGGTTATTTCTTTAGGGAATTAATACATATAAAGTTAAAAGTTAATATAAAAATAAAGAAGCGCTAAAGTGTAATGCATTCATTCATTTGCTATTTGTCATAAACACATTATACTTAGGCTAAAGCATTTTTTGGGTTTTTTGAGAAAATGGGTCTTTTCATGGGGGATGATCACTTTTCCTAGGATAGCAAGGTTTTATCCTTAGAAAAAAGGGTTTATTAGGGGAAAATGATTTATCCTTAAGAAAATGGTGTTTTTTCTTAGGAAAACGAGTTTGTTTGGGACTATGAGTGAATCGAAGGGGGTCAATGTTCATGAGGGTGTTTTCAGTACTTAAGGGCTATAAGTCATTAGGCTGAGGGTCCGGTCCCTCCAGAGGTCATAGAAATGCTCTGAGCCCCTTTGACTTAAGATTTTGGGTACTTAGGACTTTTTATTGGAAATTAGTTAAGTGAAAGGTGTAATGAGTGAGGGAAGTTAATCAATTTGACTTTGTGAACTTGATGCATGCCCAATTTTCATCCATACTTATAACTTTGATGATGAAGGTGATTAATATGCTTTTATCTAACAATCATCATAATTCTGCAACCTTTCTTCTACTTATCCACCTACTCATCCTACCATTTGTTTTCTCTTTATTAGGGTGCACTTAAGTTGGCAAACCCTTATTAAAACATTTTCTTTCATTTTACAATAGTAATCTAACTAAGTCTAACCTTATTACAACCAAGGGCTTAGATTAAATAGTTGAGCTCCTTTTATTCACTCTACCTAATCTAATTATCTGCCAAGATTACACTATTTGGTCAGATTTTATTCTCTATCTATAAGCATAAAATTGAAAGCATGAAATATTCAAGTTTAAACATTTTGACTATCATGTATTGTGGCAAAGGTAACAAGCTGCACACAATCATTTATTCTGCATCAAAAGTGACTAGGAGTGGCATTTTGACTTGCACACTTTCATGGTTTTTTCTTTTCTTAGGGTTCATTTTTTCATCTTTTTTGTCCTTTTTTATTCTTTTTTTCCTTTGATTTTTCTTTTAGGACATACCCTGTTTACATTTTTTAATTTTTGAATATGGAAAACATTTGGAAAAAGGAAAACGTATGTACATATTACAGGTTTAATCTCAACCATTCAAAAATTATGACTCCTATTGGTATAGGAACCTAACACCCTCTATATACCTTAATGTTAATGACATTGGTTGTCGAACTCCTCTATCATGACCCTACTAAAAATGTAACCATCACTCGAACAAAATCTTGACTTGACATGCTATGTTTTTCTATCTTATTTTAATGAGGGTGATATTAATGACAAAGATCTTGATTTTCCAACAAGACTAAAAAATTAGACATTTCTCACGGCAACAAGAGACCCAAGCATTAGCAATAGGTAATAGATTTAGTTGTCTTTTCTAGTTTCTAGTAGTTTGTATAATTGCTGACTCTTTCATATTTATTATGATATTTTTTGTAAACAATATATGACAACTTAAGTTTGAAGTTTGAAGTCGGCAATTATAACTCATTGGTAATCAATTATGAATATGAGGCTTCGTGGAAGTTGAAAGTTGTTTCATTTCATTTCACGTTAGATATTATTTGTTGTGATGGTTACACTTAACTTACAAGTACAACTTTGGTGATCAATAATGATAAATCTTATATATTGAATTTTGAAAGCTTGAAACTTTAAGATTGACGAAACATGATTCATGAGACTCGATATGTTGTCTGTTACTACCTTGTAGACGTGGTTGATGAAGATTATAACTTCTAGATGATTGTTGTTATATGTATCAAAATATAGAAATATATATATTATATAAAAAATGCTCAGGGAACTTCCAAACCGGGAGCTTCTGAAATTGTCGCTTACGCTCCCAAGTAACAATGTTACATGGAGATGTTTATCTTGGCTATGGGTGAAAGTGGTGTCATGGATAGCCAACATCCTTCCTCAGACTCACTTCCGTTTTAGAATGCAGTCATGCAAATCAATCCTCGATGTTAGCTATGCCTTATGCCCATGTCTCGTCTATGCAGGGTCGTCAAGATTTCCATTCTAGTAATATCTTTCCATTCTCTGGTTGGACAATTTCTTGGTCTATTCAGGTCTTCTCAGTGGTTGAAGGTCAACATCACAATTTGTCTACTAGTTGGCAATCTCTAGCCTCCCATGCCTCCCATGTTTGCATGGTGGTTTTGGAGTTATAGTTGGCCTCCCAAGTTTACTTTCATGTTTTGACTTTCTCGAAGGGTTTTAGGTTTCCTCACAGTTCACAACCTCAATATAAATCATTGATTGGTCTTCAATAGCTCCATTTCTCAAATTCAAAACTTGGCTTCATCAATATTGTTGAGGCCTTGTGGGTTGTTAATGCTCATAGCTTGTCACAGTTCGCAACCTCAATATAAATCACTGATTGGTCTTCAATAGCTCCATTCCTCAAATTCAAACCTTGGCTTCATCAATATTGTTGAGGCCTTTGGGTTTTTAATGCTCATAGCTTGCCAGTGATGCTCCTATTGTTTTTCAATGGACACTCAAAAAACTCCTACCTCCAAATTGGGGTCTTTTCGGGCCTTTGCTAGTTGTGGGATTCTCATCGTTTGCAAGTTGAGGGTGGTGGTCAAAGACTCCAGCTATGGGTCATGGGCTTATGTGCTCCAGTCGAAGGGAAATTGCGACTCATGGGCTCTCACTACTCGTGCTCCATTGGTGTAGCTCCTTTGTGGGTATATATGCTCAGGTGGAGGAACAAATGCAAGTCGTGGTTTGTGGGCTTTCATCGCTCAGGCTCCGTCGATGCGGTTCTTTACCATGATCGATCCTCCACAACCGTATGCACACAATTTTCAGGTTCCACAACAGTTCTATTTTCTATCTTAATTAACAATGGGTGGTTTTTTTTTGTTCTGACACTGTTTGGATAACTTTGTAGAATAAAGTGTGCATGCTTGTAACCTCATGAAGTTTGAAGTTTAGTGTGGGCTTAGGAATTTATTTTTTTGTCTGTTGAACTTATCAAGTGAGACATGTAATCTTAAGCTTTACAATTTGTGCTACTAGGTTGGTATGGGCAGGCAAGTAGTACAAAGAACCATCTTTAGTAATATAAAAAATCTTTTTCTATAATGTTCTTCGAACTTTACACGAAAAAAAATACTTGTAACAAGATTTTTAACTATGAATATTCACTAGTTTTTCATTATGGAGATTTTTAATTTGGATAGAGATGCCCTAATACTACCATTTATCAATATCACATGCCTAGAAAACCATAACTCATTTCCTATTGCACTTTTTTATGCCACATTCTTTTTAATTAATCAACTTAATTAAAAAAACATTAAAAGAACAAAAAAAATGTATAATTACTTTTTATGAACCTTTAATTTGTGAATACTATTAAAAATATTTGTGAAGATTAAACTTTTACCATCCATCTAATAACTAATAATAATTAAATTCGAAACCATGAAACCTTACTATAAAATAAACACACTTATCAACTTAATTTTAAATTTTTTTATTAAAACAAATTTAATATTATAATATCAATTTTTAAAATGATAATATCTCTTATTAGTAATAAATGAAAATGCAAAGAAAATATATTGAAATTAAAAAAACTGATTTATAACGTGATTAGACTTGTCTGCTCGATAAGAAACCATAAACATTGATTGAAAACCATAATTTATTACTGGCGAGCAAAACACAAACAAATATAAGCCTGAAGAGAATGGCTATTTGACCACTTCAAATCTGGCTGAAGACATAATGAAAACAATTGCATTGCATTCCCATGGCCTAGTATGCGCTTCCTTTCACAACGATTTACCATGGGTGGAAGCCTCCATTTCTTCAAAGGCCTCCGTGAAACACTTGCACAACATATTCACGTCGATAAGATCCTTTGGAGCTATCACTTGGATTTTGAGAGTGTCCATATACGTCAAAATAGACACATACAGAGACTGCACGAAGAAATGCCATTTCATGTATCAATAAACAATTTTCTAAACAGTTGGATTTCAAGGACTCTATGCAACCTATTGCCTTGATTTCACTCAAAATAAGTAGAAAATAGTGAGAGGAGTTTGAGCAGTCTGTTTACTCACTATAGGTGCGCCAGTCACGAAGAAAGAACAGCTTTTTAAAGGATTCCCATCAATTGCAACCTTCTCCATTGGGCCAATCACATTTGATATAATCATCGATGTATGGACAACAGTGCTGTATAATGATTTCATAATTGCCTGCATCAAACGTATCATTAGTGGGAATTGAGAGAATGCCTGAAAACATTTTATTTTAAACTAAACTAGCTTTTGGTAAATGGAAGAACATACATGGGGTCCTTCTAATCTTGCTAGCCATCTCAGAATGGCTGCATTGCAGAAGACTGCTAAAGACATTTTATATCTGTCTATGATACGTTTTGCCCTTTTCACAAACTCCAGAGGATTCCCTACTTTTCCCATGATAGGGACAGGCACATGCAAGAAAGCAAAGTGATTTCCCCAAGGCGCTTGAGTTTCTGGTTTCAACATCTCTTCTATGCTCTGCACAAATTTATGTTGTTGTCAGATCTCATCAAGAGTCTCGTCCAAACAAAAACTTGTACAGAATGAATAAATTAATTTGAAAAGCTGCGGTCGACTGTTTAGTACACAACCTGTATACCGGCCAAAACTCTCGTATTCAACAAACATAGTGCGGTGATTCTTGAATTATTCAATTGTTTAATAACAGAGGCTTTCAGAGGCTCAAATCTCTTTTCATAAGCATCTCGTAAGCTTTTTCCTTCAACTGCATCCAATGAGAAAAATGAACAAAAGAATACTACAAAAAAAGGAAATGAATATACTGAGTTCAAGAGATTAGTTCATGCTCAATTACTTTTACTAACATATTGACCAGTTGAAAATATTAGTTCAAGTTCAGCTACTTTTACCATATAGACAAAACGAGAATGTTTTCTTTCTTAAATGGGGAAAATAATTTTTGGGAGAATTTGTAACTGGGAAAGATGGATTGTGACTATAATTACTTTATAAATGTTAAAAAAAATTACCAATTAGAAAACTTGAACACTCAAAACAAGACAAATTATTTCTTCACCCCACCAAAATCCTTTGACCTAATTCAACTAAGTGTTACCAATATAATTACAACCTATCTGAGAAAACTTGAACCCTCAAAACTAAACAAATTATTTCTTCACCCCACCAAAATACTTTGACCTAAGTCAACTAAGTGCTACCAACATAACTAAACATTTAATATTTTTCAACATCAACAAAGACCCACATTTAATATTTCAACATCAACAAAGACCCGCATTTAATATTTCAACATCAACATAGACCCACTTCAATGACCAACAAAGTAACACCTATAAGTAAACATTTAATATTTCAACATCAAGAGACCCAGTTTAATGCCGATCCATCTGGAAAGGGAGCATACCCGATGTCCCAAGTATCCCCCAAAAAAAAAATATTAAAAAAATTATGAAAATTACTACCAGCTGACAGGTGAATCTGCAAGTAACGTTGCATCCCGTAGAAAATTATTCCTGTTGCAACATCATTCACTGTCTGCAGAGCATATAACAAAGGTGTGAGTATACTGCCAGTCGAGCAATATGAATTAGTGTTGAAGTATATGGCGATCACATACCCCTCCCATAGAATTCTTTATCTGCCTGATGTCTTCCAAGTTCAAAGTAATAGAAGAAAGAGCAACGGGCATGAATTGGACTTCCGGAGGTCCTCGAATGGGAAGCTGGCTATCGGCCATCCATCCAGTCGTTCTCAGCAAAGAGGTTGTCACATCAATAATCGTGTACCATACTGCAATCATGACATACCATAGTCTCTGAAAATATTTGGCTGCAATGGACTGCTTTGAGGTAGCCATGGGTTTAGTGTAACTACGCTTGGCAGTTGGAAATGTCGGGGGAAGATCGGGATTGTCCACTCTGGTGGCCAAAGAAAACAAAGTGGACATGAAAGAAATGCCATCTCCCAGTGAGTGATGGAGCTTTATTAGCACGGTAGCTTCGGCCTTGCTAGTTTTATAGTCCATGAAGTGTAATTCCCAGAGAGGACGTGACTGATCGAGAGGTTTGAGGGCCATTTTGGAGATATAGTCATCCACGCAGGCATCGTATGATTCCTGCTTAGGAGGGAATTCTGCGATAAAAATGTGGTCATCGATATTCACTGTAGTTTTCTGCCATCGCAAGACTCCCCGGTCGTCCTCCTTCTGACAAAAATTTACACAACACAAAACTCCAAGATGTCAGAAACAACAATATGGCATGACAAGAAATGAAGAGGCGAAAAACTGAAAATGGAGCTAATTACTCTTTTTATCATTCAAATCAAAACAGTTAAATAAGTTACAGAGGAAGCACCGGACTGAACTTAACTAAATCTAAACTGACTATGATACCTAACATATAATGAAATTAACAATAAGGTTAATATCTCAATAGAGCATAATATAGATTAGATAGTACATAAGGACTAGTAAAGCAAAACATCTAAAGTTTTCTCTTGGCCTTCCCAAGAATCAAGAAAGAAGTACATAGTTAATAGCAAGAATCAAGAAAGAAATATATAGTCAAAGATAAACATTATATAAGTAGTTTCTAATAGAACAATACAAATACAATTAATCATACATCATGTAAATAAAACTTGAATCTGATTTGAGATATTATCATTAAATCCTCTCAACTCCTTAAAATACATTCAATTAACAAAACATTCAAACCTTATTTTTACTTAACAAAAACATTCCAACCTTATTTTTACTTAACAAAAACAACGAAACTTTATACATAATACCTATAAGATTTTTGATGTAATATCTATAGCTATTGGACCATTATACAAATAAAGTGAATTTGATTCTCAAAGTAAGAGGAAGAGAGTACTAACCATAATACAAGAGAAATGTGGGTTCCTTGGCAACAGTGCATTGACGATGACTTTCTTGGCACGAGAGATATCTGTTATGGGCTCTTCAAATTCGAATACAACGTTTACGCAGACAGACAAGGGCGGGATGGAAAGAGCATGACTGACGGGGTGTACTGGTTGTCCTTGCCCTTCCCAATCCTCGCCATCTCCACGCATACTTAGACCCATGATACAGAGGAAAATAGAAACGCGAATCATACAAAGAAAAATAGAAACACGAACCATTCTTATAGAGTGTTTTCAGGGGTTTGCTGTAGTTATGAGCTATTCAATTACGCTCCCCAGTAGAAAGCATAGTCGCTGACGAATCATTTAATTATCCATGTGCACAATTTATTGAGGTGTAGTCCTTTAAGTGGACACGGCAGCTGGTCTCTCTCATTACAAGTCATCGTCCATCATTATTTTAAAGTCTGTGGAAATCTTTGCGATAACGCAATCCAGAGTAGTCAATTCAAAGAGAATACATAAATACAAATAAGGGAGGTTGCATCAATTGAAAGATCAACGTGATGATAAATTCTGTTTTAAGCACCCTTCTGAAAGTTATCGCGTTATATGAAGGTCCACGTTTATCCCCTCAAATCCATACTTCAGTTGTTGGCGTTTCGGTTGTACATAGCGAATGATATTAAGTTCGAAGTCCCGTGGGACAGATAAAGCAATATGGGTTCTTGGATCAATTGCTACTTTTTAGTATAACCTTATTTTTAATAATATTCTTGATATGTGTTTATTTACTCTATTCTCCACTTTGGTTGGTAAGTAGATTGGAAACCTGATTAATTATTAAGTTCGAAGTCGTGGGACAGATAAAACAATATGGGTACTTGGATCAATGTTACTTTTGCCATATAGACTCCATTTTTTATGTGAGAATTACGTAGCATTAGTATAATCATATTTTTAGTAATGTTCTTGATATGTGTCTATTAGTCCTTGCTATCTGGGAATGGCCATGGACTATAGTAATCGAAATCTCAGGCGTAAGCATTAGTTTAGCAGCTTAACAGTAACAAATAACCAAAGTTTTTAACAAATAACCAAAGTTTGTAATCAAGCTCTGTATATTTTACACTGCAACCTTTTTCACCATCTTATTTGGCCTCTTCCCGAGGCAGGGAGGCAAAAACATAGGTTATATTCATTAGCATACTTCCCATAAACTAACAATTGAATTAATGCTAACATTAATTCTGTAACATTTAATGTTTATTATTTTTTCATTGCCTTTGTTTTATAAAAATGTCTTATAAACTTTTTTACCGTGACACATGTGCCACCACCTAGCAAACTGAAACATTTTGCTTGGCAAACTGCAACAGAGTGTAACATTTTGCCTAGGCGGCAACATGACACATGTACCTAGAAAACATGACACATGTGCCGCGTAGAAAACTACAACATTCTCCGTGGGAAACTGCAACATTCTACCTTGTAATTTAATCTTATGCAGGGTCTTCTACAAGTAAGCATAAGTGGTAGCTCCACATTATCCTGTCGAACAAGCTCCAAATTATCCAGTAGAACCAGCAGTAGCAGTAGCTCTAGATTATCCAGTCCAACCAACAGTAGCAGTTTATCCACAGGATCCAACACTAGCAGCATCTTTTAGTGTCTTTCTCTGGCTAGTTCCTCGGGTAAGTCACTAGTGTGAGAAGAAAGAGAATCTAAATCTGGCCCAGTTTTCCTAGAAACATGATACGTTTCTCCATCCTCTAGGGCTTCCATTATCTCCCATGGAGAGATTATCTATGTTTTGTCCCTCTCCGTAAGTTTATGTTCTTCTGATTCCTCCTCTCCAGCTTTGTGATTTTCTGATTTTGCCTCTTTTGACGAATTCTCTGATTGCAAATCTGTGTCTACTCTAGCATGGTTTCCACTAATAAGCCTTTCACCTGTAAATGTTTTAGTATGTCAGTTCTCGAATCAGCTAATGGTTGTTGTAGACTAGAAGTTTGAAATTTACTCATTAAAATATAAATTAATGACGGGAAAAAAGGCAAAAAAAATCGAACTGGAAAAGTTTACAATGGAGGCATGATTTAGGGGTTTCACATAAATAAGCATGCATTGCAGAAGGAAAATGCCTATTAATGCATATAGAGTTCACAGATAGCGTTTTCAAAGAAGGAAAAACAAAATTGGAAAGGTAATTTTAATGCTTTAAAGTTTTGATATTATATTTGGATCACTAAGAATCTAAGATCAAATGTTGATAGACAAATAAATGTTCTTCAAAAGAAAAACAAAGAGAAATGAATTCCAACAAGCAAACCAAGAAAAGGGCTCACCTTCAAATTCTTCAGAATCTTTGCTGATAAAATAAAGTACATTTTCTAGCTCTGATGGAGTTGGGAGTTTCTTCGCAAACTTATTGGCCTTGCAAACTAGAGCAACAAATTCATGGTCATTTGCCTGGACCAAGTCGTCTAGTATTGGTATCGCTGCGATAGAATGAAATGCCCGCTTTAGATTCTCTTGGATGCTGGTTGTTATTAAAAGCCTCTTAGAAGATATGCAACCCATCCCTTAAATATCCACACCCGCTCTAACCTCGATTGTGGATAACTTCAACTGTATTGATTTCTCTGTGGCAGCAATCAACAAACCTCCGGATCACAAGTCCATAGAGTGACCGAAAAAGAAATCAGAATGCAGGGTCTCATTCAGAAATAAAAATTGATTTCTTCTGCAGGGATAAGTTTTGACACATAATCTTGGCAGATATAAACACTAAGGCAAATATATGAACCTGCTCTTTAGATATAAAGAGTTGATCAATTGTTATTTGTTACTATTTGTACCTTATATGCAGTTCCATTATAAATTTCAATGGCAAATTTCGAGCATGAAGCTTACTGACCTAGACCATAAATTATGGTAGTCTAAAGCGAAGAAACGAAAGAGTAGTTATGGCTTCTTATCGAATTAATGATTCTAGTTTGTTTGCTAATATCTACTTTTTCTGTCAACAAGTGGGTGGCATGCAATAACTGCATGAATATCATGTAGGAACTTAAACACATGGCGAGCATGCACCTCGAAAATCCAAATATTTTGTTTATTTTTTAATATGCTGAACATCTATCCCTCTCGCTAAGGAATCTCCACTTTGCACCACAAAAATCTTATTTTGAGACAACTCCTTCAGGTAACATGCTATCCTTTCATGTTTAAAATAGGCTTTTGAGGGTATTTCTTTTCCCCGTTGAAATACACACCCGTCTCATTATGTTTAGAGGTATTTTTTATAGCACTGAAATGTTTATGATGACATTAAATGACCAACAAAATTGAAGGTTACTAGAGACGGTGATCCACCTAAAGTCAAAATTAACAATAATTAGGTTGAACTTCATGCTATACTGTTTAAATAACCTCTTTATGCAAGTTTCTTTCTCAAAGATAAAGAATTTTGCCAAAAATCCTTAAACTTTGCATTCATACCTTCTGAGGAGAGTATATAGCAGTTTCCAACATTTGTTTTCCTATTGCAAATTACATTTTATACATGGACTGTAGAGTTTACTGTGCTAGAGTAGATCAAACTACAACATTCTAATCTGTTGTTAAAAAAATATAATCTGCTAAATTTTTTTGTTTATCTGCTTTCATTTAATATTGCAATCAGAATATCAAAAACTACTAAGGGCATCATGTTATAATTTTCTTTACAGAATTGGAATCTGTTAGTGTTTCTTAGGATCATAGCATCAGGTAGTAACAGTATTCATACCAGAATTTAGCTATAAAAACTGATTTCAAATTAGGCCCATAACATATGGGTTTACATGTCAAAGGAAAAATGCTATTAAACGGTAGTGGATAAAAAAACTCAAATTAATCCTAGGATGTGAACACTAACTTCTTTCAAAATGTTGAAATAGACAAAATATAGATTTGAGAACTCCAAGTTACATTTTATTTTCACTACCTTGGATTTTATGTTATGCCCGCCATACTTGGGCTATATTAGTTCACTTAGTAGCACTAGCTCCATAGCATTGATTTTTAACTATCATATGCCATGAGTCATAGTATTTTCTTAACTTATTTTCCATGTGCTCTATTCTTTAAATCATTTAAAATTAAAGCAAGCTTTTCCATATAAAATTAGAATTATTATTAAATGTAAAGAAACAAGACTCTTTGACAGAAACCTATTCAGAAGTAGCAAACAGATAAAACATAATGAAGAGGGAGGCCTTACCATACAAATGATTCGCTAGACTTTTTGTGCTCACATAATCTAATAAAATAAGCTTCTCATGCTCCCTTGGTCCCAAGTAATAACCTCTCAAAGAGACTAGATTTGGATGTCTTATGTTCCCAAATTTCTTTGCTTCCCTTGCAAATTCCTTTTTGTGTTTTGCCAAACGTTCCCTCGGCCACTTCACTATCAACACATGTCCATTGTCTAGTGTAGCTTTATAAGAGGTTCCATGACTGCTTCTCCCCAAAACTTCAGCAGGTGCATGTGACAACTCCTCAGCTGTGAATGATAGCGTCTCATCCAAAAAGAAAATATCCCAGCTAACCAATCAAGTGATCTGATGTTCAAAATAACAGGGTGATCCGGAGCAAATGAATCTTCAAACTGTTGTGAAAATGAGAAGAAAATTATATCAGATTATTCTCATTGTTAGCCTTCAAGTCACGCTGCTCTAAAAAGTAAGGATATCTCTGAGAGCAAATTGATTTGGAGAAAGATATAATAACTGAGAGTAAATTGATTTGGAGAAAGATATAATAACATAAGTGAAAAAAGATTTGCAATTCATATAATTATGTTGTATTGTATCAAATTATCCTCATGGTTAGGTTGCAAATCTGACAGGTTGCTATGAATTTGTAATCCGTAATTCATATACTTATGTTGTAACAAAAACTTGTGATTCATATATAATTATGATGTATTGTATCAATATATTCTCATGGTTAGCTTTCAAGTCAGGTTGCTGTGGAAACTAAGGAATAACTGAGAGAGCAAATTGATTCGAAGAAGAGAGAAAATTGATTTGGAGAAAATATAATAACCTATACTTATGTTGTAAAAAAATCTTGCACTTCAGATAATTATGTTGTATTGTATCGAATTATTCTCATGGTTAGGCTTCTGTGTTGTAAAATCAATTGAAATTCTTTGATTTGACTCGAAAACTAAAAATTACAATCTACATAACAAATCTGACAATTTCAACCATGTACTTTGGAAATTAAAAAACAAAACACAAACCTGAAATAATCAGTTTTCTTGGCTGAGATGCCCACATTTATGCTTTCTGTGATGCAGGAAAGTGTTCCCTCTGCAGACAGAGGCAACCCCTATAGCCCTAGAGTGGGTCTAGTCACAAACAAAGACAGATCAACAATAGCTTTCCTTAAACAGTTCAAGTTGGAGGCCTACCTCACTGGTGGTCGATGGAGTTCCGTTGTGTTGCTCCAGTTTCTGCTTCCTTCTCATCAATGAGTGATCGACCTGAAACAAAGCAAAGGAAATACAACAAAGCACATAACCAGTTACAACAATGAACTATTTACTCACAAAGTCAAGAAGTTATGAGCTATCAAGTACATTACATACAAGACACAGGAAAACATCATTGATTGCGTTAATAATGAAATAAGAGTCATCTTACAACCAAAGTCTTGACGTCACAAGCCTTCTCAGCGAAGAGTCCAGCCAGCATGTTCTTCAAGCATTCACTCTTTGAAGATGGATCTCCCAACACACAAAAGCTCTCTCACTCATAAGCTTCACACAAGATCAAGGGTACCTTACAACCTTCCACAAACTATCAACAATTCCACACTTATCACACTCACACCAGCTATCTAGCAAACTCACAAAGCACTCACAACACTAGGCAACTAGCCAACTATCAGAACTGTCCAACTAGCAATGCATAGAAATGGTGAGAGTTTAAATAGGAGAAGGAGTCTCCATGAAAGGTGGAAAGGAGAGCTTATCACCAAGGAAGGTAGCACAATTGATGGAACTGCCACACCAGGGAAGGAAGGGCGACATAAACAAGGCCAACAACTAGGTCTAGAGTCATCTGGAAGGCCGACTGTTGGAACAATTCGCCCAATCTGGATCATCGCGGGCACGGAACTGATCCTCGGCGCTGACATCGCAAGTGATCAGTGCAGATAGTCAGATCATCGCTGAAGAGACCACATAGCCCCACGTTGATGCATAAAATCGAACCATCACGGAAATCACGTGTACTTTCGCGCTGGCAGCGCGGTCTGTCTGTTCATGAGTGCCTATCAACGCGTTTATTAAGGAAACAACCACGATGAAGTAGATAACTTTGCAAAAGTGGGTCAATTGGCAGCACAGGGAAGCATTTGTCTATCATAAGCATGTTTGACTTGGACACATGACACAGTGAGAAGACCGGGAGTGAAAGCGGTGATAAATTACTGTGTAACACTTACTTTCACATTTTTTTCTTTTGAATTCAAGCAAGTATCTGACAATTTCAACCATTTACTTTCGAAATTAAAAAACAGAACACAAACCTGAAATAATCAGTTTTCTTGGCTGAGATGCCCACATTTATGCTTTCTTTCACATTTTTTTCTTTTGAATTCAAGCAAGTTTCTTTGTGCCCTTTAAAGCAAATGTAATCAATGAGCAAACTTAGAAGATTAGCTACTAGAATGTGCTCAGAGCCGTGAAGATCAAGTTGTGCATGCGATAACAAGAAGTCAATCAATAGAGCAGAGTTTTGAATCATCTCCTCCCGAACATTAGAACCAAGAGCTTCTAAAGCTTTTGCAATAGTAAATTCTAAATTGTTTCCATTCACTCTCCTACTTCTAGCCCTTCTTGTCCAATGGTGTTCACTGTCTTCCCATTCTCTTTCCACTATCCTCATCCTTGTTTCGGGAATATCCTGCCACTGGACGACAAAGACTGAATTAGCTCGTTTCTTTCCTTTTGAGCTACTAAAAACTTTGTGAGTAGAAAATTGCAGTTCGACAAGATCACCAGAGACCATCTTAACATTAGTTCTGTCAGAAGGAGAAACCAGAAATAAGTTGTTGTCTCCTATTTTCAGATTGACAAAAATTGATGAAGGAAAATGAGAGTGTTTTAAAGATGCTACAACTTGCCAAAGTGCCTGTCTTCATGCATTATATATGTGCATTAAGCCAGAAAATCATGACTATTTCAGGTCTAGTAGCTATGAGATCTACAGGTTATTTTGTAGCTCGGTCACCTGGCACAACTAAGTAAAATGATTCAACTGGCTTTGTATCCCCACCGGATCTTGATCTTGGATCTCGCCTTCGAACTGTTGATTTTTCAAACTGTTGATTTTTCTCGGTAAACAAGGGCCACTGACTCTATTTCTAGAGCAAACCATGCGAGTGAGAAAACCACGGAAAACAAACAGGTAACATAACGTTTGGTGTTTTTCTTATTAAGACATTACATTGTACTTGTCTCAATTTCATACTGTAATGCGAAGTGGCGACATGGCTTGCATGCAAGCACGACATGGACCCACAACGAGCTCAAGCCTCGCTCCCCACTCAGAGCAGGGACTAGCTACTACGCAGCCTCCCTTGTTTACTTTATTTTCCACTTTGGTTGGTAAGTAGATTGGCAACTTGATTAATTCTTAAGTTCGAAGTCATGGCACAGATAAAGCAATATAGATCCTTGGATCAATGGTACTTTTTCCATATATACTTTATTTCCTATTTGAGAATTATGTAGTATTATCATAACCATATTTTTAATAATATTCTTGATATATGTTTATTTACTTTATTTTCCACTTTGGTTGTTAAGTAGATTAGCAACATGATTAATTATTAAGTTCGAAGTCTTGTGGGACAGATAAAGCAATATGGGTCCTTGGATCAATGCTACTTTTGCCATGTAGACTCTATTTCCTATTTGAGAATTACGTAGCATTAGTGTAACCATATTTTTAATAATGTTCTTGATATGTGTTTATTTACTTTATTTTCCACTTTGTTGGTAAGCAGATTGGCAACATGATTAATTATTAAGTTCGAAGTCCTGTGGGACAGATAAAGTAATATGGGTCCTTGGATCAATGCTACTTTTGCCATGTAGACTCTATTTCCTATTTGAGAATTACATAGGAGTAGTATAACCATATTTTTAGTAATGTTCATGATATATGTTTATTTATTTTATTTTCCACTTTGGTTGGTACGTAGGTTGGTACGTAAATTGGTGATATGATTAATTTGGAAATGATTTTGCTAGTTGATGGTTAGTTTGTCTAGGGTTGATTAATAGATCAGAGTTGATTATGTTTGACATTGTTTAATTATGGTTAAAAATGGTTGATGATGGTCAACCATCAATGTAAAAATGTTTTCATGTTACATTAATGTTGATCATTGTTACATTAATGTTTGTCAACCATGTTTGACTATGGTTAATGTTACATTAATGTTGAAATTAATGTAATATTAATGTTATATTAATATTATATTAATGGTTGCGAAGGGTTGATGAGGTTGACCATGATTGACCATGGTCAATCATTAATGTAATAATATAATAATGTTACATTATCAAGCAATGTTACCATGGCTAAAATTGGTGACATGTTTGACCATTGTTAAGTTTTCTTGACCATGTTTGAACGTGGTTGACTTTGGTTAAATATGGTGAAGAACATAGTATTCCATGGTTATCCATGTCAACCATGATTGACTATGTTAATTGTCGTTGAGCATGGATCAATATCGTTGACCATGGTTGAGCTTGTTTGAAAATGGCTGAACAAAGTTGACTATGGTTGAACTTGGTGACCATGTTTAACCATGGGTGAGATTACTTGACCATGTTTGACAATGGTTGAGCTTATTTGATAATGGTTGATTATGGCTAGACATGTTAGACCATGGTTGTTAGCATTTACCTATAGTTAATTGTGGTAGACTATGATGACCATGGTTAGCCATGTTGACCATGTAGTTCATTATGGATCATGTTTTGGTTGACTTAATTGAACTTGGTAACCCTATTTAACCATGGGTGAGCTTACTTGACCATGGCTAACCATGGTTGAGCTTACTTGACCATGGTTAACCATGGTTGAGCCTATTCAATAATGGTTGACTATGGCTAGACATGATAGACCATGGTTGTTAGCATTTACTTATAGTTGATTTTGCTAGACCCCGATGACCATGGTTAGCCATCTTGACCATGTTGACCATGTAGTTCATTATGGATCATGTTTTGAATATGTTTGACCTTAGTTGAACATGGTTAGCCATCTTGACCATGGTCAATTTTGTTGTCTACAATTGACTATGGCCAACCACATATTACCATGGTTGACCCTTTTTCATCTTAGCCAACCAAGGAAAGATCATCATTGGCTTAGTTAAACATGGATGCAACGGTTTTGGTAGTTTCATTATACATATTTTATTATACAATTGCAATAATATATGATGTTCTCCGCATTCTGGCATCATTTGTTGTGCATCACATTGCAATGACATTTATTGTTCCTCACATTGCAATGACATTTGTTATTCGTCTCATTGCAACACTGCTTATTGTTCATCATGTTGTGGTGATATTTGTTGTTAATATCATTGCAAATAATATTAAAGTTATATTGTGAAGAATATGAAGTCAAAGTAATATTAAACCTATGTTACTAAGTTATTAATATATAGCTATATTAAAAAATAAATATTTAGAGACGTCAAATAATATTAAAATTATATTAAATATGAAATTTATTATATAACATTATTTAAGTTATTGACCTTAATGACTATATCTTAATATGGTTAGCCATCTTGACCATGGTTGACCTTATTATCTACTATTGACAATTCTTGACCACATATGACCATCGTTGATCATGTTTGACTTTGATCGACCAAGGAAAGATCATGCTTGACTTAGTTAATTATGGTTCACTACAAGAAACCATCGTTTATTATAGTTGACTGTTGTTAACTTTTGTTTGTTAATGTTTATGATGCTTTTGGTTGACCATGGTGACCCTGATGCCTATAGTGACTGGTAATGTGCCATCCATGTTGACTATGGTTGACTATGATGGCCATGTTGATTAAATTGAACATGATACCCATGTTGACTATGTTGACCATGTCAACTATGGTAAACTATGATGCCCATGTTGGTTGTGTTGACCATCTCATCCATACTCAACTATGGTGCCCATGTTGATTATGGTCATGGTGCATCTTGTTGACCATGGGCATGTTGGCTATGATGATCATGGTTCACTATGGTTGAATATGTTTGATTATGGCTCACTATGCTTGACTATGTTTGACTATGGTTAATTATAGTTGAACTTATTTGTACATGGTTGACTATGGTCAATTGTGCTTAACTATGTGTGAACATTGTTGATTATAGTCAACTATGCTTAACTATGGGTGAACATGGTTAGCCATGGTTGTCAATGTTTAACTATAGATGAATATGATTAACTGACTATGCTCAACCATGTTAACCTTGAATGACCATTTTTGACCTAGTTTGACCATGACTATATATGGTTCAACTATTGACCATGGTTAACCATATAGTTAACTATGATTAACCATGGGTGAACATGGTTGACCATAGTTGTCAATGTTTAAATATAGATGAATAGGGTTGACTATGGTTGATTTAGTTCACATGATTGACTATAGACAACCATGTTTGACTATGGTTGACTTAGTTAACTATGATTTCTTTTGATTATTAACATTTATGATGATTGTGGCCACTCGCAATATGGGACCCATGCTGACTATGGCTGACTATGATGCCCATGCTAACTATGTTAACCATGTCAACCATAGTCAACTATGATGCCCATGTTGATTATGGGCATAATGCATGTTGATCATGATTAAAATGGTTGACTGCGACTAACTTAGTTGACTATAGTCAACTTGAGTCAACCATGTTTGACTATGGATGACTTTGGTTGATCTCGCTTGAACATTGTTAATTATGGTCAATTATGGTTAATTATTGGTCAATATAGTTGACCATGGTTGTAAATGTTTAACTATAAATGAATATGGTTAATTGTGTTGACTATTGTCAACCATGTTAACCATGGATGGCCATGGTTGACCGTTGTTGACCTAGTTTGTCCATGGTTGAATATGATTAAATTGTTAACCATGTTTGATCATGACTAATTATGGTCGACCATAATTAGTAACTATAAATATTTCTAACTATCATGGTCAACCATAATCATTATAGATATTTCTAACTATCATGGTCAACCATAATCATTATAGATATTTCTAACTATCATGGTCAACCATAATCATTATAGATATTTCTAACTATCATGGTCAACCATAATCATTGTTAACATGGTCAACCATAATCAGAATGGATGTAAAAAATTATTTCTTGAACGAAGATCTAAAAGAAAATGTTTTTATTTCTCAACTAGGAGGATTTGTTGTGAAGGGACAAGAGCACAAAGTATGCAAGCTGGTCAAATCCTTGTATGGCCTCAAACAAGCACCCGTGAGCCTAGTATTAGAAATTGACTTAGCATCTTCTGAAACTAAATTTCAAATATTATGATCTCAATGATGCAACTTTATTTGTCAAGAAAGTTGAAAAAATAGTTTTCTCTCTTGTGGTGTATGTAGATGCTCTACTGATTATAGGGAACAATGAAAATTAGATTGCATCCATAAAGAAAGAATTGTGGAAAGGTTTTGAGATGACAAATTTGGGATCTGTTCACTTCTATCTAGGTATTGAGGTAACCCAACATTAGAGGTTTTTATTCTTCTCTCAAAAGAAGTACATCAGATATTTGTTGAACAAATTTGGCATGGTTGAATGTAGGCCTTTGTCAACTCCAATGGAACAAAATTTAAAGATCACATCCAAAGAAGGAAATGAATGTGAGCATACAATTAAGTATAGACATCTTATAGGAAGTTTTAACTACCTCACTACTACCCAACCAAGCATTTCATTTGTTGTTGGAAACCTTTCATGGTTTATGCAAAAACCTTGTGAGGGTCAATGGTATGCTGTAAAACGAGTTCTAAGGTGCCTGAAGGGAACTTAAGACGATGGAATCAAATATAAACAAGTAGATGACTTCAAATTGATTGGATACTTTGATTCAAACTTTGATGGAGATAAGAAAACAAAATATCTACTTCCAGTTATGTTATGAGTCTTGGATTAGAAGTTGTCTCCAAGAGATCACACAAACAATCAGTTCGAGTAGGTTCCACAATAGAGGTAGAATATGTGGCAGTCGTAGAAGAATCCAAGGAGATTGTGTGGTTTAGGAAAATTCTTAAATATTTGCAAGAGAAACAAGAGCATTCTACTCCTCTTGTAATTGATAAGACTTTTACACTAAATTTTTTCAAGAATCCAAAATTCCATAATTGAAAATAGCACATCAATACAAAGTATCATTTGATTTGACATAATGTTGAGGCGAAGGCTAATCACCTACAATATTGTTCCACAAATGAGTAGATTGTAGACATCTTCATTATAGCACTAGGAAGAGAAAAGATTAAAAGACTCAAAATGGTGCTTGGATTTACAAATATCCCATAAGATAAAGGGGGAATTTTGACACCTATTTCTTGAGGAAAGGGCAAATATTTTGTAAATATGTACATACAAAAAGAGAATATGAAGAGATCTTGGAATATGAATCCCAAGAGTCTCTTCTTATATATATTAAAATTATTCTTAATAAAAATCACAATTCGTGGAGTTACCAAACCTAGACTAAGAAATAACAATTCGTGGAGTTACCAAACCTATCATGACAAGGCTCATTTTAACCACGGAAACATTTTTTTTCAATTTAGCATTCTAAAAGAAATTTATATCTAAAAAAATTGATCTTATTAGATATGTGGTAAAGATAGATCTATAATGTTTAATATTCATCTCTTGCACTAGGAAAAAATAAAAAAAAATTGTTATTGTATTGAAAAACTGAACTAGCATGTCAAAATATGTGATTTTTTTTCAAACATGGTATTGAAAATTTTTATATCTTATTCTACAAATAAATGTTTTATACATTTAAGTATATCTAACAAAAAAAATTAATAAATAACATTAAAAATATTAATAATAATAATAATAAAATATTCGATTCAACCCTTATTATTATTATTATTTATGAATGTTGTACCAGCGAAAATATGAATGCCGTCATTAATGCAAATATGTATAAGGATCAGTGAAAGGTTTGGGCAGCAGTAAGCACCCACCTGCTCTAGGCCCCTGATGGTCAGGTTGGGCACCGTCCAAAGTAATTTTATATGTGATGGTTTGCAACTTCGATTACAGGATATTAAATGCCCTACCTGAAAAGTGGCGTGTTGGCCTGGGTTTTGACCTGTACTTTTACATTGAGAATGCGTTCCACAGCTGGTTTTAAATTTAGAAAGCAGAAATGTTGTTCAGACCAAATTAAAACATAAAAGCTGTAATTTTGATTGTGTTGGTATATACTATAAAGTGTTAAATTTTTTCTATGAAACCGATAAAGGCACTGAATCAGAAAATTGGATTGAAGTCTACAGTAAGGCATTCACCTTTAGATTGTCAAAATTGCAGTGTTGCATTGCAATATTTTCTTTAATTTGTTAAATCGAATAAGATTTCGTATTTTCTAGGTCAGGCAGCTGATAAAAATTGCGGTGTTGCATTGAAATATTTCTTTATTTTATTGAAATCTAATAAGATTTCGTATTTATCAGGGCACACTGCTTATAAAATGATTAAAAAAATTATTATAATTTAGTATTGTATTTTTTATTGGAGTTGTTTTCACTAAGATTTTTTGGAGTTTCTCTAACATTTTGATTTGTATTATTTAAATTAGTATTTTGATTATATATAGTTTCAGCATTTTAAAAAACTCTTAAAGCATTTTTATTGGGCTGGGGTTACCCATCAAATTTGTGTTTTCAATTATTTTCTCCTGGATTTCAGAAAAATTAGATAAAAAATCTATTAAAAAAACTTCCAAACAATCGCACTAGTTTTTTTTGGATAATTAAATGTGTCTCGAGAAATTATGACGACTCATGATTCAAATTGAGTAATTTTGCTGGTGAAAATGAGGGCTTTATTAAACTGATTAAAGTTGTTACGTAATAAACCAAAAACGCAATAAATTTGGTTACGAATGATTGTGCTGAGTCTGTTTCCTTTCTTCGTGCAAAATTTAAAAAATATTATAATTGGCTGTATTTTATTGAGTTGTCTATAATGCGACTTTTTGAGATTCCGGTGACGGAATCACCAGCGGAAGAAATGAGGTTAAATCTTGATTTTTAAGAGTTAAAATGGTTTTTTTAACTGCATATTTGGATTCGGCGCACTGGAAAACCCCTGGGAGCCATTGATTGTGCAGAAACTAGCTATCAACCTTGGGATTCCAATAAATTTGCTGCGGATTTTGACCGGAAAAATCCGCCAGAAAAGCTTTCAAAAAGTCGCATTATAGACTACTGGCGTATTTTATTGCACTCTTTTCAAAATTAAAAAAAATATATTATAATTAGTTGTATCTCATTGCACTCTTTTTATATATTTTCTCAAAAAAGTCCATTATTAAGTCATATACACAAACATTTTGTTTATCTTGATATTGTTTTTATTACACAAATATCCAGTAATCTGCATCAACATATAAACTCCATTACCCTGGTATTAATAAGAGTAATTACAAATGATTGATGCCTCTAGGTTGGGATGCTAGGGGACCAAAAGCCATCAAGGAGAAAATCCTAAATAAAAAGGAAAGGACTAGTCATAGGGGATCATGTTAGTTGATTGGGTAATATGGGGATCAAGGTTCATCATAACTCATTAAAGGCAGAGGAAAATCCTAAATGGGAGGGAAGAGATTAAAGTGACTAAAGAGAAATGAAAATAATACTAAAATAAAGACTACTTTATTGGGTTTTAGGGAACCAAGTGTGGTCAATGATTTATGTAATTGTGTTTACAGTAATAATGATTTAGGATGGATATTGAGATAAGATTATATGCTAGAAGTTTTTTTTATTATTTGTCTACTAAGAGAATATCTATGACAAGATTTGATTCAAATGATAAGTGCCCATTCACATTTGTTAAATGATGTGAGGTTTAATCACTAACAAATGGACCATTAAGCTAGGCGTAAGAAAGAATTATATTACTTAAATATATTCACTAAATCATACAAAGTGGGTAACTCCATCAAGCATAAGTAAATGTATGTTTTGTAGATATCAAGGATGCATGTTAAATAAAAGGTCAATTTTCTTATGAAGGTCTTCATTCTAAGGGAGTTCTATCCATGATGGAGGTAGCTAAGGGTTGGTGATTTTTTTTTTGGCTACTCCTAAAGCCATTTATAAGTCCTTTAGAGCCCTCTCCACCTATTACAATTTCATGCATTGTTCAAACAAGTATCTACAAAACATCTAATATTCCTCCTAATGTTTTGTGTCAATATTGTTACCTAACCCTTATGTTTAATCAATAAGATCGTAAGTAAGAGGCTTTTTATGCATGCAATAAGACTTTACCTCCACAATGTCACATAAATTCCCACAATAGAACCCATCATTTATCGTTTCCTTTTCCATCTCTATCACTATCCCCATTACCCCTCCACTATCCCCCTCCCACCATCATTCAAATTATACTATTGAGCAAATTGAGAATATCATCATCTTATGCCGCTTAAACCCCCTACCAAAATAGTAAATTTCTGCCTCACATCATCTTTTGAAATTATTGTCCTCTATTTTCTCACCTACAACTCCAATGAGTGTCATGCCAATTAAGAGTTGCCAATGGATAGTTCTATGCCTATGAAGTATACAAGCTATGCAATGAATTCATTCTATTTAATCTACTTCCACTAAGCGAAAGAGCATGTAGTATTTGCTAGTGGTAGGCCAAAATGGGGATGCAAGTAAAAAAATTTACTACATACTCTTAATGCTTGGTCATAGGTCGAATGAGTTATGCCTATGCTAGCCACCCCACCCTAATAATGAATTACAGAAGAAATATGAATCATGTAATCACACACCCACTATTTTGTTTTGTCGTCCTACAAATCTCAAAAAGAAAAACTAGAGGAAAAGAGATAAATTAGCTATAGCAAGAGAACATGTAGCTTTGGGGAATAATGAAAGTTTTTTTCACATTATGAAATAAAAATGGAGGGGCTATTGGGGTAGGTGATGAAGACCTTTTTTACTTCTACTTTATCCCTTCGTCATATCATGTGGTAAGCATGAAATACAACTCAAATACCATCCTATTTGAGAAAGTGAGTCCAATCCGACAAACAAAACATAAGACCTCAAGCACATGTCCCATTTCAAATTTGGAAATTAGGGTAGAGAGGGGAGAGAATGGAGAAGTGAAAAGTGCACTTTGGATTTTAGACACACAAGGATGAGAAACATTGGATCTCATCACGTGAGAAGCTAATTCATGTCTTCTTTTCAACTTGAAAGTGTCAAATGGGTATTACATTGAGAAAGACATGAAAAACTAGAAATAGATAGATAGATATGGTGTATAGGAGAGCATATGACCAATGGCTAAATTTCACTAGGGATGAATGGGCACATCAAATCATGTGCTACATTTTAAGTGGTGTTGACCAATGGTGTTACTTCTGTATAAAGTTCCTTTAGATGTAATGGATCCCATAAAAAAAAGTAGATTCTCTAGGTTTAATTCCTCCCTTACCAGTTTAACATGTGTTGGTTGATGCTTTGAGATGTAATATAGATAATAAAATAGGAAAATCATAAGGCTCCTACTCACCATCCCTTCCCTTGTTAAAATATATCGTTGATTCTTCAAGGGTTCACTTTTATTTTGATATTTTCTTAGAGCACTCATTGGCGGTCATGCAAGGTATGGTCCACTTCCCTCCCTCTCTGTTATGAAACCAGCTCAAGAAAAGATAGAAAAGATATCAAAATAGGAAGAGGTCAAAATAGTGACAATATGGGCACTACGTGGGTACATCAATATAATAAGGGGGTTGTACTAATAACAATAAGGGGTTACACTAGTAGTATATGAGCCTAACATGCCCCTCTCCTTCAAAAAGCGTTGTCCTCAACGCTTGAGTAGTTCTTGATGCTTTTGTATAAAATTCTTGTCCTCCCATGTGGAATCTTCAGTGGGTAAGTTCTTCCACTCGATAAGATACTATGAAATTGATCGATTTCGTAGCTGTCGGGTTCTTGTTTCTGTGACTGCTCCAGGTTCCATATGATTTTTCCTTCCTCTTCAATTTCTGGCAATATTGTTTGAATTAGGATCTTTTGCAACTTTTGAATAAGTGGCCATACTTCTTCTTCCTTCTTCCATTCATCCCTTGCTTTGTTTATCCAATCTGGTTGGATAATAGAAAGAGCACAAAACAATGCTTCCACATCCTCATCCTTGAAGAGTCTTCCCATTCAATAAGGTCGCCATTTTTTAAGTGCGTGTATTATTGCCAACATTTCCTTCTCATAAATAGCTTGCTTGAGATGTAGTAGTAAAAATACCCAATCACCTACATCAAAACATTTTTCACTATGATGTTGATCTCCCTGTTGTTTCGTTTGATTTTGCACGAAGTGGCATTATCTTTAAAAGTTGGAGAACTTGTTGTTGATGCTCGATGTGATCTTTCATTGCTTGAACCTTTTTCTTCTTGATATGTCCTTCTATCTCTAGAGTTTGGGGAGTGGTAATTTCTTCCAATCCTTTACAAGATATAGTTGGATTCATTTCTTGATGCTCGATGTGATCTTTCACTTCTTGAACATTTTTCTTCTTGATATGTCCTTCTATCTTGATAGTTTGAGGAGTGGTAATTTCGACCATGAATTACAAGATATGGTTGGATTCATTTCTTCTTTCTCGATGTGATCTTTCAATTCTTGCACCTTTTTCTTCTTGATATGTCCTTCTATCTTGAGAGTTTGAGGAGTGGTAATTCTTGCCAATGCTTTACAAGATATGGTCTGATTCATTTCTTCTTTCTCTGGGGTGGGGTCCTGGCATATATCCTCTTCTTTTGATGTTTCTTGATCCTTTTCTTCTTCCTCTTCATATTCTATGTAAAATAATTTCTTCTCAGCACACTTATGACCTTTAGTGTATTTTCTATCACAATTGTAACAAAGCCCTTTTTCTCTTTTTTCTTCCAATTGTTGTGGTGTAACCCTTGTAGGTTGTGGAAGGCTAGGAGAAACAACACTTCAATATTTATAGTTGTGAGGGGTATACTTCCTTGTTGCCATAATTTTACTTTCCAATATGTAACAAAGACCTTTTACTATTTCCAATTGTTGTAGTGTTGCTCTAACGAAGGTGTTGCTCTTTGTATCCTCATAATGTGCTATCATTTCCTCCGTGAAAATTGACCATGTAACAAGTTTTTTACGAGAACAAAGCCCTTTATACCATAACAATTGATCCGGTTCTAAATATGAAGATGCAATACATACCTTTTGTAATAGTGTTACACCATGTAGATCAAAATATTGCTCCATCTGACGTATCCAATTTACCAGATCCTTTCCATCAAACTTCCTCATCTTGCTTTTTCTTGATTTTAAGATCTCGATCTTGAAATGACTGTAACTGTGTACTTTTCGATCTTTAAGTTCTGAAACTATGACCTCTAGTAGTCCTCTATGTCCTCTTTCCAATGCCACCAGTCTGACCCCAATTATATTCTCCAATGAAGAGTTATGCCAAATCTCCCACGGTGACCTGATTATAGACTAGTTTTGTAGAGCGAACTTGTATGAAGTGCAACGTGTCACTGTTTCAACCTTTGACTCTAAAAATATATATAAATAAAAACTATAGTCCGTCCTCTTTCTGTACCTTCTTACGAAATTTCAATCCGATGCTCAGAAAGAAATTTATGACGATTTTCCCCAGGTCACCTGTTTTGAGTGTAATTCAGGAGTCTGCAAAATGGCCAACTTCCTCAGATCATATCTTCGAAAATGTCAAGCAAAAGGCTCTAAAATTTGGACCCAAAGTTCAGCGTCAATTCTTCTCAAATGGGTTTTTTTTCGACTTCTGAAACGTCACAGAAACGAAGTTATAGCGAAAATGCCACGATGACCTGTTTGGAGCAGCAAAACCATAGAATCCAAAGCTCTGATACCAAATGTTATGAAACCAGCTCACAAAAAGATAGAAAAGATAGATCAATGCCTTAGAATTCAGCCTCTTCGAGGGGGCAACCTCCTTTACATTACATAAATGAACAATTCTTGGATGATACAAATGAAAATACCTCCTTTCTATATATAGGAGTCTAAGGGGTCATAATGTAATGAGAGCCGACATAACAATAATAATGTAAGGGCACAATAATAACAATAGTGGGCTTCTATGGGGCACAATAGTGACAATATGGGCACTACATGGGTACATCAATATAATAAGGGGGTTGTACTAATAACAATAAGGGGTTACACTAGTAGTATATGAGCCTAACACTCTCTTTACTCCCCATCTCATAAGTTGAGTGCATTTTAGTGATGAAAAATTTAAAGATTTGAAAACTTTAAGATTATTTATTTCCTTATCCATTACTCTTAAAATTATCTTTTCCAATTATTCCTTAATTACCTAGTTAGAGAGTCAAGACTTTGCTCATTTCAAGGACTGTAGTCACTTTGTCAAAATAGAGAATTATTGAGGCTCTTATTAATCCAATATAGATATATACATGTCCCATAACTTAAAAATTGTGCCCGTGGTGTTTTTTTTCTCCTTATTATCTCCATAGTGGGTATTTAGACATTATTCATTTGTTCATCATTACAACAAGAGACATACATTTAAAAAATGAAAAAATTTGATTGAAAAGAGAATATAAAAAGTACTTAAATTGTAGATAAGTAAAGTAGTGGTTCATTATTTATTTTTTCTCCTCAAAATTGAGATATACTTACCCTTAGCTTAAAGAGAATGGGTTACTTGATTGAAATATTAGTTGGAGGGGTTACCTAAGAAAAATGTGTTTTAAAGAAAGGAACTGAAGTGTTATATATCTCTATGTAAAGTAATGATAAGAAATTAACTACAATTATATAAAGGAACATTAGTTGTCATTACCTTAGACCTACCTATAATAAATTGGAGAGAGGTCATAAATGGAAGAGTAGAAGAAATAAATTAGAAGGAACAATAATCACTATCTTTGTACTTCTCTCTAGCCTTAGTTATTAAAAAATATGCATATCTCCTTTACAAAAGAAAAATAGATCATTATATGTTAATAATGCATCATGAAATCTTTGACTTAAAGTAGAGATAAGTTTTAAATTTATCTTTTCATTCTTCAATGAATGGATCCATCTATTGGTTATAAGTAAGCAAGGTATGCCTACCTTATTATGACCATGTGGGCCAATGAAAATGAGAAAACATATAAGAGAGAAGTGAACTGAGAGGGAATATAAGGGGGTAGTGAATTGATAATGTTGGGTGTTTTTACACGTATTTTGAGTAGGAAAATTGGCTAGGCCAAGGAAAGGGAAAGAGTAGGGTATGCAAGTTGGTCCAAGAATGAATGGCTTGGTATTGTTAAAGGCATATATATATATATATATATATCTATATAATCCAGGTGGATATTAGTGGCCACCCGCCAAGTCCACTTGGACCCCCAACATTGTTTCTTTCAGCTTTTCAGCTTCCTCAATTGTAGCACAGTTTACTATTTTTAGTAGTTTTTCGAGTCCTGAACTTCCGGAGCCGTTTTGAGGCCCTAATCGACGTTTTTTTTTGGAAAACGGGGAGTAACATGGGTCCATCGATAGATATTTCTCTTCCCAAAGTTGTAGTTCTTGGATAGATCTTTCTAATGAGATATTGTGTGCGTTAAACGAATATCGTATTCCAAAGTAACGACCCCGGGAAGTTGATGTACAATTTACTCAAACAGCGCCCACAATTTGGCGTTTCATCTTCTAGGGTTAGATTTTTGGATGTTTGGGGTTTTCCATTGTTTCTCAACAATAAATAGGCTTTCGAGCCTCCTTGTAACATAGTTCAGAGGCATGTAGCCGCCACATCTCTTCTCAAAGATAAGCTACCATCTCCCTAGCTAGTTTATTTCCATTCCTGTTTGTAAGCATATTTCAGTATTTTATAGTAATGAAGTGAATTATTATTTCCGCTACATCTCTTTATTTATGGTTATCTCTATAATTTGTTGTGTCCCTGTTTAAATCCGGATCAATGGTATCAGAGTGGTCTTTTTTTTTCTGTTTTTCTTTGCATGTCCCCAACGAGGTCGGGATATAAGGAGTTAGGGCTTGAATTGGTCGAACCTTTGCAAGACCAGCCTCGTAAATCCTAATGGCCTCCCATGGCAGATGAAAAGAAAGATGATGGGGCGGGAGATCCTATCAAAATCTTGCTCGAAGAAGCCCTCAAGCGGCAAAGGAATGTGATGATGCACAACTTTGCCCATATCCTTCAACAACTACCTAGAGGTGACGCACTGGCTTCCAACAACTACTCTGGAATTGCACACCCTTTAAGGTACAAGTTAATTTTGAAATCCCCATCTTTGAGGGTCAAATAGACGTAGATGCCGTAGATAAATGGTTAAATCTGCTAGAAGGGTATTTTTTTGTTCATGATCTTTTGAGTCGGGAAAAGATTATTTTCGCTCTTCTCAAAGCAGCCCACCACGTTAAGGACTGGTGGGAAACCTACTGCGAGTAGAAGGATGAAAGTACGGGCTCACTATTTTTAGCCGCACCCACTTGGAATTCATTCTGGACTGCCACCAAGGAGCAGTACTAACTTGTCGTAAGTTATGAGGATCAATACATAAAGTGGACCACACTGCGGTAGGGAAGGGACCAAGACATGCCAAAGTTTAACAATATTTTCCATACCCTTCACACAAAGTTGGCTATCAAGGATTTAAAGCAGCATTTGGTACTCAAATACCATGGCTGCCTACAAAAGTACATCTAGGAAGTAATAGAATTCCTGAACATCTCCTCACTTAGCACGTCATACCGATATGCCATCAAGGTCGAGCAAAATTTTAAACAGAAGAAGCGAGACTTTGGATCTACGAATCCGAAGTAAGGGAAAGGTTTCCGCAAACTGCAGAACAAAGGACAAAGCCAAGGCAGCGTATCCCAAGACAACCCGCCAAAGCTGCAAGCAAGGAACAGCACCGTGAAGCCGAAAAAGGACACGGGAAAGTGGTGTGAGTTCCATAAGAGCTCCACTCACAACACAAGTGAGTGTCAGGCCAAGTAGTCACTGGTGGCTGAGCTAAGGGTTTCAGAATCAGATGCATGTTCCAACTCTGAGTTAGAACCTGACAAGGGGAATGACAAAGGGAAGCAGATTATCGATGCGGAGCCCAATGCCACTGTTGCCACCACGAAGATCCAGAAGGAGGAACCCGAAGACCTAGAGGAGGAGGAGTGTCTCTTCCACTCCTATAGGTGGGTAAAGGGATCCCCGCTACAGTTCATTGTAGATAGCGGGAGCCAAAAGAACCTCATTTTGGCAGAGGTGATGAAGTGGCTGGGCTTACCGACCATAACACATACACAACCGTACATCATCAGGTGGCTTCACCAAGGACAGGATCTTCGCGTAAGCCAGCAGTGTCGCCTTCCATACAAACATCAAGCCCTTCACGGATGAGGTATTGTGTGACGTTGCTCCCCTTGATGTTTGTGATGTATTATTAGGGCAACCATACTTGTGGAAGCGACATGCTGTGTATGAATCAAGGCCCTGTGCTATTATTATTACTTTGGGAAATAAGTTGTATAGGATATTAGAGGTAGCACCGCTTACCGCCATCTCTTTTGTTACTATGAAACAATCCAATAAGCTCATTTCCAATACCGGGAATTTTTTTTTCTTGATGATATGCCCTCAAGGAAAGAAGAAGATGGTGGCCATGACCTCCAAACAAGGTCCCTCCGCACAAAAACTACAGATGGACAAGGTCGTGGAGGAGTACGAGGACATCTTCACCTCCCCCGCAGGGGTTCCTCTGCACTATCAGGTCAAGAACTCCATCGATCTGACCCCAGGTGCGCCGCTACCCAGTGGACTAATCTATCAGTGCTTTGTTCTGGAGAATGATGAAATCAAGAGGCAGATTCAGGAGCTGTTGCAAAAATGTCACATCCCTTCGAGTTCATTGCCTTGTGGGAGCCCAATCGTGTTGTTATAGAAGCAGGATGGGACTTGGAGATTTTGTATTGACTATCGTGTGCTGAACAAGATCGCTGTCTGTAATAGATACCCAATCCCATGGATTGATGACCTCCTGGACAAACTGAAGGGGGGAAAATATTTCAGCAAGATCGATTTGAAGTCAGGATCACCAGGTACTAATCGAACCCTCTGATGTGTGGAACACTACCTTCAAAGCCAAGGAGGGCCTTTTCGAATGGTTGGTTATGCCTTTCAGATTGATGAACGCTCCTGCAACCTTCATGAGGCTAATGGATGACATCTTATATCCATTCACCAACTCATTTGTAGTGGTATACTTCAATGACATCCTGATCTTCAGCTAGAGTTGGGAAGAGCACCTCCACCACATCCGATAGGGTCTCCAAACACTGCGACAACACAAGTTATGTGCCAATTTTGAGAAATTCACTTTTGGCATGACCCAGGTTTAGTATCTAGGATACATTATTGATGAACGAGGGGTGCATGTGGATCCAGCCAAGATCCAAGTCATTCGGGATTGGCCATCTCCAACCACTCTGACAGAGCTCCGTAACTTTCTAGGTCTTTCCAACTTCTACCATAGGTTCGTGTTGGGATTTTCTCATATCACTTGGCCCTTGAGTCAAGTCACTAAGGGAGGAGCGAAAGCAAAATTCTTTTGGTCTGAGTCTCAACAAAAGGCATTCACAGAGTTGATAGATCGCATCTGCTCGGCACCAGTGCTCGCATTACCAAACTTGCAACAATCATTTGAGGTCAAGACAAATGCCTCTAACTATGCTATTGGGACAGTCCTTACTCAACACAGGCATCCAATGGCATATCACAGTGAGACACTTTCAGACACAGTCTAAAAGTATCCCACTTATGACAAAGAGATGTATTCCATTGTGTAAGCCCACCGACAATGGAAGCATTACATTTTGGGGAAGGAACGATCATCCACACAGACCATCGACCCCTGCAGTTCATATAGACCCAAGGGAAATTGCAGAATGATTGCCATTAGAAGTGGTCCACATACCTACAATAGTTCCATTTAAATATCAAGTATAAGAAGGGAAGCACCAATAATGTTGCAAATTGCCTCAGTCGACCACCGATCATGGCGTTAACCACTGTGCTCAACTTTTGTGGGCACGAGACTTTTGATTGGCCACTTCTCTACAAAAGTGACCCTGAATTCAGCCACACATACCAGACACTCTTGGAGGGTCAGCATGTTCCATATTTTCACATCCAGGATGCCCTGTTATGCTACCTGGGTCACCTTTGTGTTCCTTGAAGTGAGTGTGCCAAGATGATTTGGGAAGCACACTATAGTCAAGTTGCTGAGCATTTTGGGGTCGAGAAAACAGTGTAAGTATTGCAGAAGTATTTCTATTGGCCAAATCTTTGACAGGATTTCGGGAAGTACATTAGATCATGCACTGCTTGCGCCATTGCCAAACCAACCATCAAGAAGTAAGGCCTCTATACCCCGCTGCCTACCCCTAGTCGACCTTGGGAATCCATCTCCATGGATTACATGTTGGGCCTTCGTTCTACTTAGCATGGAAACGACTGTGTTTTCATGGTCATCGATAGGTTCTCGAAGATGGCCATTATGGTGGTCTGCAAGAAGAATATCACAGTAGAAACCACTGCTAAACTCTTCTTTCCACGATTAACCTACGTAGTGAACCGGGGGGTTAGAGGGGGGGCGGAGCCCCCCTCTACAGGGTTCGGGGCAGCGCCCCGAATTTTTTTTTTTTTTTTGGACCCTATATTAGGTTGGGCGAACCTACCTATGGTTTTTCGGTCCACAGTTTTGGATGGGATGGTTTTTGGTCCATGGTATTGGATGCTTCGGCATGTATAAATATGTATTGTAACATTGAAAGGAACATAATGAAAAATCAAGCTGGTAGTCTCGGTTTTGAGATCCAGTGGGAAATCTCTGTGTATATGTGTTTTTATGGGTTATGCTCTCACATTTTTATTTTCTTGTGATTTAGAATTCGTATGCAGGTAATTTCTGTACGGGGTTAAAACCTACATTTGGTATCAGCTGTTTTGGCTTCAAGGGGATGCCTTTGTTGCTGAGGGGTTTCGCTCGGGCCTGTGGTAGACCCTGTTCAGTGGGAGATCTGCGAGATCGATTCTGGTGGTGAAAGAAGATGGCAAGCAACGGAAAGATAGGATTGAGAAGTTCAATGGTCAGAGTTTTGAGTTGTGGAAACTCAAGATGGAGGATCTGTTGGTGGATAAAGATCAGTGGATCGCGGTAGATCCGGGTACTAAACCAACGGGAGTGACCGATGAAGAATGGAAGAAGTTGGATCGGAAGGCAAAGAGCACAATACGATTGTGTGTCTCAGATTCAGTATTGTTGAATGTATCAGGGGAAGCTACGGCGAAGGCTTTATGGACAAGTTAGGGACTTTGTACCAATCTAAGTCTCTGGTGAATAAACTGTTCCTGCGGAAAAAGTTGTATAACCTGAGGATGAAAGATGGAGACTTGGTGATAGAGCATCTGAATGCATTTAATATGTGGTAAGTCAGTTATTATCTGTTGATATTAAAATTTTAGATGAAGATAAGTGCATCAGTTTGTTGTGTTCTCTACCAGATTCGTGGGATAGTCTGGTTATTGCAATAGTAGCAATGCAACTGCTTTGCAGTTTGATGAAATAGTCTCAGCCTTGCTGATGGAGGAGATGAGACGGAAAACTATGGACAACCAGAATGGTGATGCCTTGTCTGTACGAGGACGGTCCCAGAACAGAAACAAAAATAAGTCATCGAGTGGGAGATCTAAATCTAGAGGGAGATCTAAATCTTCAGGAAAACCTACAAAGGTGGTGCTGGAAATGCGGAAAGGAAGGGCACTTCAGAAGGGAGTGTAAATCTAAAGCTCCTGATAAAGGAAAGGGATCTGATGATGCTCCTTCTCAGAGGTGAAAACCACCTCAGATGAAGGTGGGGATGTGTACTTGGCTTCTTCAAGTACACATGTAGATCATGAGGCATGGTTAATTGACTCAGGTGCATCCTTTCACTTCACTCCCCATAGAGAGTGGTTCTGCAGTATGAGAAATACGATGGTGGTGATGTCTTCTTAGGAGATGATAGGAAGGCTAGAATCATTGGTCGCGGAAAAGTAAAGTTGAAGTTGCAAGGTGGAAGGGTTAGAACCCTTCCGATTGTTCTGCATATTCCTGCATTGGCCAGAAATCTTATTTCTGTAAGCAAGTTGGATGATGTAGGTGTAAAGACAGTGTTCGAGAAGGATACCTGCAAGATGGTTCGAGGAGCACTGGTATTGATGCGGGGAGTTCGGATTGCAACTCTGTACAAGCTGCAGGTAGCACTGTTGTTGACGGGTGCAATAGTTCTATGGTTCCTGAAAATGGAGCAGAAAATCTAGTGGTCTCTGGAGAGAAGACCATGTTGTGGCATCAAAGGCTTGGACATATTGGAGAGAAGGGCCTTCGAATACTTCATGGTAAAGGTATGGTAGAAGGTATGAGTAATAGCTCTCTGGATTTTGATTTCTGTGAAAATTGTGTATATGGGAAGCAAAATCGGGTGAGTTTCCCCTCTGGTGGTAAGAGGACGAAACAGATATTAGAGCTTGTGCACAGTGATGTGTTTGGACCTGTGAAGGTTCCATCACTGGGTAAGTCTGTGTACTATGTATCATTTATAGATGACTTCTCAAGGAATAATGGATATATTTCCTTAAGAAGAAATCTGAAGTCTTTGATAAGTTTAAAGAATTTAAGGCTCTGGTGGAAAATCAGACAGAGAAGAAGATAAAGGTGCTGAGGACAGATAA